>CM073475.1:11535000-11732500 GCA_037074535.1 Gleditsia sinensis | reverse complement strand
TAAGTAAGGTTTTTCATAACTTACCTTTTACCGAGATTTTCTACTTCAGATCTACGGCGATTCAATGGTTGATTTGAAAAACTGATCGGTCAAAACTGAAGTACTTTTCGTCCTGAATCCAATAACACTTTCAGTTTTGAAATCAGAAGCCAATCGGTACTCCAAATCGAAAGAAAATGTTGGATGTTACTATTCATACACTATTTATTACTATTCATTTTTTTCTGATTTTTCTTCGAATTTGATACGCAGTCGCCCCTGGTTTCGTTTTATGGTTTCTAAGGTTTTGTTTTGTTTTTTTTAAATATAATAATAATTATTAAATAATTAATAATAAGATTTTATTTTATAAAAATTCATATAAATTCCATTTTTCATCATAAAATATCCCAAAAATTCTTAAAAATTTCCATTCTCATAAATCTTTAGTTAAACTCTTAAATCATGATTTTTCTTGATAAAAATCATAATAAAATAAATTTCAAAACAAATATCTTAATTCATATTAAAAGAAAGAATATTTCTAAAAATACCATAAAAATTCAATAGAGGCCGGTATAATTATTTTAAGCAACACAATACTTCTTTTACTTAAAAGTCCACTTAATTTTAACAAATCATAATCATTTCTACATAAATAAAAATATATTTGCTTATAGCGTGCAAAAACATAAATTCTCATATTTCTTTTGTAATTCTTTAATCCACGTAATAAATATACATATTTTCTACGGTTCTTATCTCTATTATCAAAATTCTCTCTCTTTTATTCTAAATTTCCTTTAATTGAAATTTTCGTTAAATTTTACGGTTATTACAAATAAATTTAGAATCACATATACAATGAGTTCAAAAATCCATTTTCAAAACCATACTCTTCTTGAACTATAAGCCAGATAATAAATAAATCATGTAGGTTACTCTATTTTAGAGACATATAAAAGTGTAAATAACTTGTAAACATAATCAACTATACATTTAAAGTTCAAGAAGAGTATAGGGTAAGTCATAGAAAGGATTATCTACTCACAGAACCAAGGTTTCAAGTCAGATATCCTCAATTGTGGGAGTACTATTCACAGTCAGAATTACTATTTATTTATGTCGGATTCACTGTTCACGATGCACAAAAAATTGTCAAATGGCTGAAAATTATCATATCCTAAAGTTTTTCCACCTCTTGAATCTATTTATGGTGTTAGATTTTCAATTTGAGCATTCTAAGTATGAATTTTATAACTTAACTTCCTAGGATTTCTCCTCCACTTTCTGATAGATTTTTGGCCAAATTTGTAACATCCCTAATTTCGTTTCATGTAAAAGTACAAAAGTATTCAAAGTAACATCCATAATTTTATTTCTTTTATTGATAAAGGTACATAAATATTTAATTAAGGAAAAAAAATTATTAGACAATTTTTAGATATTTAAGGGAATATAATCCTTAGAAATTCTTCACCATACGTGTATGTATAGAAATGTTCTAATATTAATGGAATAGGTAAAGAAAGAAAACTTAAGAGGAAATATTAGAAATAAACATGCTAAAGAAAGGTGAAATTCTTAGGTAAGGAAGACAAATTTTTTTGAAATAAGTAAATGTCTTAAAATTTCAAAAAGATTGGATGAGGGTAATTTTTCCTAATTTAAGAGAAAAAGTTACTAAGTTTAGTATATCCACCCATAAATTGGGCTTTCACCTATGGACACTTCATATAGAGTTTTTCTACTTCTCATAAATTTTTAGCAAGCCAATAGGATAGCCCAATGAAGAAATAAAACATAGACATGGACTAGGATATAGAAATTGGACCGATAGCCCAAAAATCATGAAAATGTGACCAAGCCCATTATGAAAGGTAGAATTTTAACCAAAGTAAAGAAAATGGGTAAGAATGAGCCCAAACCCAAGAGAAAAAATAAAAATAAAAATAAAAGTAAAGTGATGAAATAATGGTGTAACCAAGATTAGGTGACATGATATTAAGACAAAAATTTAGCAAGTGGTGTGATATCCTACATTCATAATTTTAGCAAGTGGTAAGATAATACAATACTTTAGGACAAAACATCTATATCCGACACTCATAAATTTAGCAAGTGGTATGATAATACATGGTATTAGGACAAAACATTCCTATCCCACACAAATAATTTCAACCAAATAATGGAGATTCAAGGGTTAGAAATTTGTCACCTAAAAAGGCAAACCTATCATACTTGATTAAGACAAAAGAAAAAGGAAATGAATCCCTAAATCAAAGGGACCTTGTCCCTTATCTTAGAAACATATTATCATAATTTTCAAAATACAAATATCTTTTTGCTATGCATATCTTGACTAAGGAAGAGGAAGATAAGAACATAAGTTCTTTGTTTTCCAAAAATTCAACCAAGTGTATCCTAATTGTGATAAGGTAGATCCATAATCATGAAAGTTGAATTATTTGATGGTCTATTTAAGCAAAACTCACCCTTACAACATTAGAATTTTCGTCCAAGTGAGAGAGAGGAAAAATAGAAGCAAGGTAGAGTGAGGAAAGGAGAGGAAGAAAGGAAGAAAGAGGAAGGAGAAGTCTAGATGAATAAGTACTCCAGGTAAGTTTAACAATATTTCTTTTTGAAGAAAAGTTTTGAAACTTGTAATATTTATATGGGATTTTGATCTTAGAACTTTAATAATTGGTCATGGATGTTGCTATATCATGTTACATATTATGTATGTTTGAATACTTACGCTGGTGTAGATAGTTTTGCATAGTTATGGCTATGGGTGGCAAAATTTTAAGCTTCTGTTTTTAAAATTCTGGGAAGAATCAGTAAGGAATTTAAAGAAATGGTTAACATGAAAAATGTAGATCTATGTCTCACAAATTTTGAGCCACTGGAATCACTCAATTTAAAGTACATATGAGGTAGATATGGTCTGATTAGTATGCAGTCGTCAGAAATTGATTAATCAAGGAAGAATATTTTAGAATAGCTTCTGTTTTTTAATTTCTGGTAACTTTCTATAGGGAATTAAAATAAATGGTTAACATAACAATTATAGATATATGTGTCACAAATTTTTTTACCACTGGAATCACTCAATTTGGAGTACATATGAGGTAGATATGGTCTGATTAGTAAGAAGTGTTCAGAAAATGGTTAATCAGGGAAGAACATGTTAGGATAGTTTATGTGTTTTAATTTATGGGAACATTCTGTAGGGAGTTCAAAGAAATGGTTAACATAAGAATTATAGATATATGTGTCACGGAATTTTAGCTACTGGAATTACGCAATTAGAAGTCCATATGAGGTAGATATGGTTTGATTAGTAAGCAGTGGTCAGAAAATGGTTATTCAGGAAAGAATATGTTAGGATAGCTTCTGTATTTTAATTTATGGGAACATTCTGTAAGGAATTAAAATATATAGTTAACTTATGAATTATAGATATATATGTCACGGATTTGTAACCACTAAAATCACTTAATTTGGAATTTTTATGAGGGAGATATGGACCAATTAGTAGGCAGAGGTCAGAACCTATCCGAGAAGAAATAACCTGTACATTGAGAGAGTAATATCACCTTGATTTATTAATATTTTGCTAAACTGTTCAACATAATAGTTTTAGATAATTGTTTTATCGTGAACTTGACACTAAGATCACCTACATCGGAGTTAATTTGAGGCAGTTATGCTCTGATTAGTAAGAAAAGGTTAGATAGGATGAAAACCTGCATCAAGAAAATAAAGAAATAAAATTAATATTTAAAAAAGAAGAAGAATCTTATAAATGAAAATAATAAATGACTAATATATGTCATAGCCATTGCCATTGTATGAACTTCTTACCATCTTAAGTGTGAAATTTTGACATGAAATATTTTATAAAGTGATATTTGAAATGGTTATGTTCATGGCATGATTACCAATGATTTTTTTGTAATAGTTATATTTTGATGAACATGCTTTTTATTGAAAGCATATTTTTGGCTATCAATATGAAAAGAAAAGAAATGAGCACAATCACATGGCAATTCGTGTGGTGCACCAATAGGTGACGCTTTACCAACGGTTATGATCATGTTAATGAGAAAAGAAAGAGAAATTGGGCCATGTCGGACGGAACGAGAAAAGTCCGTACCGGAGAGTAGAAAATACTCACCCTGACTGGGGTAGCTTGATATGAGAGTAAATTGATAATCATCATATGATATTCTGAACATAGTTAATCTTATCATACATGTCATTATTGTACGATTCTCATGTGCATAGATATAGTGCATTCATATGACCAAAGATATTTGCTGTAGTTTATACAGTTGAACATGATGTGATGAGCTATATTGATGATGATCTATTGTTGAATTTACTGGGATTTAATTCTCACTATATTTCCATATAATGTTTAAAAAATTAGTTATGCATATTTTTATATGGCTCTAACTTTTAGTGCATGTTGGATCGAGTACTTTATGTTGTGCAGATCCCAGAAGCAAATAAAATGTTTATGGTTGAGTTGTCTTAGATCCCGGTGAAGGTGCAACCACCCGCACTTGTATTTCAGGAATTGGTTAACCAAAATAAATGAGATGTAGATTTTTTATGTGTTTGATATGTTATATGTATGTTTTGATTAATGACATGTATGTAATTTCTATATTGTATAATAATAATAATAATAATAATAATAATAATAAATTGTTACAAAATTTCTAGAAACCAATCAGATAGAATTGTAGTCTTCATTGTTTTGAGTCCATAAGCAGTGATGGTGTTAAAATCTGAAGTCCAAAAGTGCTAGAAATCTTGAGAGAAGTTTTTGAGTTTTTAGAGAGAGAAAGTGAATTTTGGGAGAGAGAGTGCAGAAGTTTCACGCCAAATTCTGCATCTGGTTTCTCTTAAAATCCTCTGAGGGACCTATTAGCAAAATATCAATTGTTGAGGGGTGTCCTTGCAATTTTTGTTATTTATATTTTGACCCCTAAACTTTTAAGAAATTATATTTTGGCCCCAAAACTTAAATCCTCATATTAGCTTCACAATTTCTCAAAAAATGATAATTAAGTACATTTCCAATGGTACTTATCTCCATTTCCATAATCCTCACTTTCATTCAAAATTTTCTTTAATTTAGAATTTTTTTCATTTATTTAGGGTTTTCCTTTTATTTCTTCTTTTTTCCTTTATTTTGGGGTTATTACAAAAAATTTGGAAAAAGACAAATGCTTAAGACGACATTGAGACTTGAAAGCAATAAATTCTTGAGACAATATCAGAACTTTGAAAGCAATAAATACCTGAGACGAGATCAAGACTTGAAAAGTGATAAATGTGCAAGATGAGATCGAGATGTTGGAAGCGGTAAATGCCTGTGATAAGATTGGAACCTCGGATAAAATAAATGCTTGAGATTAGATTGAGACTTTGGAAACAATAAATTCACGATATGAGGTCGGGACTTTGAAAGCGATAAATTCTTGAGATGAGATCAGGACTTTGGAAGTGATAAATGTCTAAGACAATATCGAGACTTGGATAGTGATAAATGTCTTAAACTAAATCTAGACTTTGAAAGTAATAAATGCTTGAGATGAGATCAAGACTTTGAAAGCAATAAATTCCCGACACAAAATTGGGACTTGGAAAGAGATAAATTGCTTGAGACAAGATTGAGACTTTGAAAGTTATAAAAATGCCTGAGACAACATTAAGACTTTGAAAGTGAGAAAAAGGGGACTTGGTTAGGTCAAGATTTTGAGTGCTTGACCAACACAACACTTATGAATGCCTGTGTGAGGTATGACGTTTTGTGCTTAAGTGATATAGTCTTTAAGTGGCTACGTGAGATAAATTTTTGGTTTCCTATGAAAAATAGGGCCTTTAAAGCTCAAATAAGATTTTGTTGATTAATAATAGGACCATAATTGCCAAGATAGGATTTTGATGCATAAATAAAAGAATTCCTTAGTTACCTGATCAGGAATATAGGATCTCAGGTGCCTAAATAGGACTTTAATGCTTAGACAAGAAGATAATTTAGTTATTTAATAATTGATACAAGACAGGGGTTCAAACATGACTTTAATGCCTAGATATGATAGGACTTTAGGTACTTGTTCACTGATATAGAACCATAAATGCTTGAACAGGAATTAAACGCTTGGACATGATAGAACTTTAGCTATGTGATCATCAATATAGAACTTTAAGTGCCCAAATAGGACTTTAATAGCAAATTTCAACATGTTATTTTTCCAAAAGGTAGAGAAAAAGGCAAGACACCTTTAAAAGCTTTTTCATGTTAAAATTGGTTCATTTCATGAAATAAGATTTATGAAAAACATTGTTTAAGAGTATGAGTGAAAGTGTATGATAAAATTTGAGTTTGCAAAAAAATTAAGGCTTTCTTGGTCAATTGTAGTTAGCAAGATGCCATGCCTATTTTTCTCTTGCCCTATCCTTTATTGTTCGAAGCTTTTCTCTACTAAATAGTCTTTAATGTTTTCATACCTTATAATTCAAGGCTTTCTTGGTCAATTGCACTTAGCAAGATGCCATGCCTATTTTTATCTTGGCTCATCCTTTATTGTCCAAAGCTTTTCTCTACTAAACAATTTGTTATGTTGTTGTACCTCATCATTCCAATAAAATTGACCTTGAAAGGGTGCTTAAACGATGGTTTTAAGTATAAAAGTATTTCCATTTTGACTTGATTGACGTCAAATTAACCCTTGGGTCACTTTATGTTATTTCTAATGCTTGTGATTACCAATAAGCAAAATCCACTTTTACTTTACATAACAAGTTCAGTAAAAAAAAGCACGACATTTGAAAGCAATGGATTTCCCATATCAAAGGGACCTCAAAAAACATTTATGTACACTTTTAAAGGCTTATGATTTTGAGGTTCAAGAATTACCCCAGTTCTAGGCTTAGCACAAATTTTACCCAAGTGAAATAAACTTTGACAAATTTTAAAACTCGTAGGTTGTTAAGAATTGCCCCAATCTTACCATAGGGCATGAATTTCCTTAAGTCAAAAGAACAATGAGAAATTGTTTAGAATTGCCCCATTCTAAGTATGAGCCATGGATTTCCATGAGTTGAATGAACTTTGAGAGATCACTAAGATTCAAAAATTTCCCCCAGCTTTATATTTGAGGTATTCCCTTTTAAAAGTTATAAATTGATATGATTAATATGTCTTGACTAATTCAAGCTTTTTGCCCACAATTTTGGCTCTTTTATTTTCTCATTGATTTTTAAAAATATTTTTCATAGGAAATTTGCCCTAATTTATCCATCAAAAAGTCTTAACATGGACTTCAACCATTTGTAATGTGGCCTTGGTAAATTGCTTTGAAATGATAGGATATTAGGCTCAAAATGATTATGCTCTCTGTTGAGATAGTCTGTTGTTCATATTACACTATGCATCCTAGTTCTTCCAAAATGTATAAGGAGTTGAAGAAATTTTTTTGGTGGAAAGGTATAAAAAGAGAAGTAGCAGACTTTGTTTATAAGGGTGTAGTGTGCTAGCAAGTAAAGGTTAAGCATCAAAAGCTTCTAAGATTATAGTAAAGGTGAGATATTTTTTAGTGATAAGAGAAGATTGTAACATTCTGTAATTTTTAGATATTTTCCTTATAAATTCTTCACCTTACATATATTCATAGAAATGTTCTAATATTAATAGAATAGGTAAAGAAAGAAAACCTAAGAGGAAATATTAGAAATAAACATGCTAAAGAAAGGTGAAATTCTTAGGTAAGAAAGATAAATTTTTGTGAAGTAAAGGTCTTAAAATTTTCAGAAGATTGGATTAGGGTAATTTTTTCCTAATTTAAGAGTAAAAGTTACTAAGTTTAGTATCTCCACCCATAAATTGGGCTTTCACCTATGGACACTTCATATAGAGTTTTTCTTCTTTACATAAATTTTTAGCAATCCAATAGGATAGCCCAATGAAGAAATAAAACATAGACTTGGACTAGGATATAGAAATTGGACTGATAACCCAAAAATCATGAAAATGTGATCAAGCCCATTATGAAAGGTAGAATTTTAACCAAAGTAAAGAAAATGGGCAAGAATGAGCCCAAACCCAAGATGAAAAATGAAAATAAAATAAAAATAAAGTGATGGAATAATGGTGTAATCAAGATTAGGTGATTTGACATTAAGACAAAAATTTAGCAAGTGGTATGATAATACAATGCTTTAGGACAAAACATCAATATCCTACACTCATAATTTTAGCAAGTGGGTAATAATACATAGCATTATGACAAAACATCTTTATCCCACACAAATAATTTCAACCAAATAATGGAGATTCAAGGGCTAGAAATTTGCCACTTAAAAAGGCAAATCTATCATACTTGATTAGGACAAAAAAAAAAGGAAATGAATCCCTAAATCAAAGGGATCTTGTCCCATATCTTAAGAACATATTATCATAATTTTCAAAATACAAATCTCCTTTTCCTGTGCATATCTTGACTAAGGAAGAGAAAGACAAGAATATAAGTTGTTTGTTTTCCAAAAATTCAACCAAGTGTAATCTAATTGTGATAAGGTAGACCCATAATCATGAAAGGTAAATTATTTGAGGGTCTATTTAAGCAAAACCCACCATTGTAACATTAGAATTTTCGTCCAAGTGAGGGAGAGGAAAAATAGAAGCAAGGTAGAGTGAGGAAAGGAGAGGAAGAAAGGAAGAAATGAAGAAAGATGAAGGAGAAGTCTAGAAGACTAAGTGCTCCAAGTAAGTTTAACCATATTTCTTTTTGAAGAAAAGTTTTGAAACTTATAATATTTATGAGATTTTGATCTTAAAACTTTGATGATTGGTCATGGATGTTGCTATATCATGTTACATATTGATCTTACATGTGATGTATGTTTGAATACTTAGGCTGGTATAGAAAGTTCTGCATAGGTATGGCTATGGGTGGCAAAATTTGAAGTTTCTGTGTTTTAATTTCAAGGAATTATCTGTAGGGAATTAAAATAAATGGTTAACATAAGAATTAAAGATATATGTGTCACAGATTTTAAACCACTGGAATCACTCCATTTGGAGTCCATATGAGGAAGATATGAACCGATTACTAGTCAAAGATCAGAAAATGGTTCATCGGGGAAGAATATGTTAGGATAGCTTCTGTGTTTTAATTTATGAGAATTATCTGTAGGGAATTAAAATAAATGGTTAACATAAGAATGAAATATATATGTGTCACAGATTTTTAGCCACTGGAATCATTCAATTTAGAGTTCATATGAGGTAGATATGTTCTAATTAGTAAACAAATGTCAGAAAATGGTTAATCAGGGAAGAATATGTTAGGATAGCCTCAGTGTTTTAATTTCTAGGAACATTATATAAGGAATTAAAATAAATGGTTAACATATGAATTATAGATATATGTGTCACAGAGTTTTAACCACTAGAATCACTTAATTTGGAATTCTTATGAGGGAGATATGGACAGATTAGTAGGTAGAGGTCAGAACCTATCCATGAAGAAATAATCTGTACATTGAGGGAGTAATATCACCTTGATTTATTAATATTTAGCTACAAAGTTCAACATAATAGTTTTAGATAATTATTTTATCTTGAAATTAACACCAAGATCACCTACGACGGAGTTAAAGTGAGAGAGTTATGTTTTTATTAGTAAGAGAATGTTAGATATGATGAAAACTTGCATCAAGAAAATAAAGAAATAACATTAATATTTAAAAAAGAAGACGAATCTTATAAATGAAAATAATAAATGACTAGTATATGCCATAGCCATTGCTATTGTATGAACTTCTTACCATCTTAAGTGTAAAATTTTGACATGGAAATATTTTATAAAGTGATATTTGAAATGGTTATGTTTATGGCATGATTACCAATGATTTATGGTAATAGTTATATTTTGATGAACATACTTGTTATTGAAAGCATATTTTTGGCTATCATTGTGAAAAGAAAAGAAATGAGCACGGTCACATGGCAATCCGTGTAGTGTACCAGTAGGGGACGCCCTACCAACGGTTATGATTATGATTATGAGAAAAGAAAGAGAAAGTGTGCCATGTCAGACGGAGCGAGAAAAGCCCGTACCGGAGAGTAGAGGATACTCACCCTGACCGAGGTAGCTTGAAATGAGAATAAGTTGATAGCCATTATATGATATTCTGAAAATAGTTAATCCTGTCATATATATCATTACTGTATGATTCTTATGTGCATAGATATAATGCATTCATGTGACCAAAAATATTTTTTGTAGTTTATACAGCTGAACATGACGTGATGAGCTATATTGATGATGATTTATTGTTGAACTTACTAGGATTTAATTCTCACTATATTTCCATATCTTGTTCAGAAAATTAGTCATGCAGCTTTTTTCTATGGCTCTGGCTTTTAGTGCACATTAGATCGAATTACTTTATGTTGGGCAGATCTCAGAATCAAATAAGATGTTTGTGGTCGAGTTGGCTCAGATCCCGGTGAATATGCAACCACCCGCACCCATATCTCCGGAATTGGTCAACCAAAATAAACAAGATGTAAATATCTATGTGTTTGATATGTTGCATGTACGTTTTGATTAATGACGTGTATGTGAACTCAATATTGTATAATAATAAAGAAAAAAAAAGGTTGTTACAAAGATCACCATGGACTTTGTAATTGGACTTCCAATTAAGAATCCTTAAAGGTTATGATTTTGTTTAGGTTATTATCGACCAATTAACCAAGTTGGCACATTCCTTCCAATTTTTGTACATCAATACGCCAAGTTGTACTTGGATAAAATAGTATCCTTTAATGGAGTACCCATTTTCATTTTTTTTTCGATTGGGCTACACAATTCACTGCATCTTTTGGAAATCTTTCCAAGAAGCTCTTAGTACTTAACTACATTTTAGCACGTTGTTCCATCCCTATATTGATGGTTAGTTTAAAGGAATTATACAAACCTTAGAGGATATGTTTCAAGCCTATGTTATGAATTTTGAGGGTAGTTAGGACCAACACTTACCTCTTATGGAGTTTACACACAATAATATTTACCACAATAGCATTCAATTGAATCTATTTACGGCTTTGTATGGAAGGAAGTGTAGATCCCTTATTTGTTAGTTGAAGTAGGAGTAAAAAGTTCATCGAACCCTTCCATATTTTGGATAGGGTAAGAATAATGGCATACAAGTTAGCATTATAGCCAAACATGGAAAAAGTGTACCTAGTATTTCTTGTATCTATGGTGTGGAAGGATTTATATTTCCATGTGCATGTTTGATGGGGCTAGTGGAATATATGAATTAGACTAAGTGCAACTAAGAAAATAATGTAAAATTATGAATCAAAATTTAGGGTGGCTCAATCCCAAACATCTCTGTAATATATGCTTTATAGTTAGGATGTTGGTGCCCTAACATCTTGTGATATATACTCTATGGTTAGGTGACTAATTCCTTGACATCTTATGATTCACTGATAGCATGTGATATACACTCTATAGTTAAGAGACAGGATACCTTGACATTATATGATACATGCTCTGGTTCTGTGAGACTTAAACCCTTGGATACTTTGGCCTTTGTTTGCTTTGAGTATGATTGAATGAGATATGATTTGATTATATTTTAATATGTTCGTAACTGTTATTATCTTGTCTTTGTGAAATACAATTAATTAAAGAAACTTGAATATATATATATATATATATATATATGTTCCTACTAGTTGTGTCATACTAGTATCTCTTTTGTATCTTTTTTGCTTACTGAGTTTAAAAGACTTATTCCTTTCTTTACTTATGTTTTTAGCTCCAAGTATAGATCAACCTTTACCTCAAACACCCTGACTTGCAGAAAGTAGACGACTTACACATGATTGAAAGAGAAATCATAATCAAATTCATTAAGCAATTCATAAATTTTTAATACAATCCAAAAGAAAGGAGTAGAAGTAGAAATAGGTGTAGAGATAGAAAGATAAAACCTAATTGCAGAAAGTAGATGAATTAGAGATACAATGCTTGCATCAATGTGAATTCTAATCTAAGAACATAAAGTAAACTATAATCCTACTCTAAACCTAATCCTAGAGTTTTTCCTGAGCTAAACTACATCTGAATGAGTATGTATATATTTCTCCTCATTTTCCTTTGTATATATATCACCTTGGCTATTTAAAATAATTAAAAACACTGACTATACGGACTTAAAGCACAACCATATTCTAAGACACGGCTTGGCCGTGCTTCAGGCTAAAATCTGGTAATTTTCTCCAAGTCTTGCATAGAACACGGCTTGACTGTGTTCCTGGTATCCTAAACATAGCCTAGCTGTGTTGGAGGATGCCATGGTCAGTTCTTGTCAATTTCTTTTGTGTTTCCTCCTTGCATCTTCCTTAGTTGTTCTAAGTCCAAGTAACTCTTTTCATGAGTGTTTTCCCTTAATTGTTAGCCTCTTTTTCTTACCTAAAAACAGAAAACAAAGGCAAACAGTATCCAGAGTAAGCAAAGCAAAATAGGACCAGAAATAGAGAAATAATGACAAGTTAACTGACAATTAGGGGATAAAATATAACAATTAAACACATAATTTTCTCTTTTATCAACTTCCCTATGCTTAAAACTTTGCTTGCCCTCAAGCAAATAACATAACATATAAGCAAAAAAAGGGAAAGATGCATTCAATTTTGTTGTGACAGAAAAATGCAATGTAGGTAATTATTAACTCAATAAATGTGAACATAACAGATATATGAGTAGACATTTATCAGATAGTCTCTATTCTTCTAAAACTAAACCCAAATTCTCTTATTATACACTTACTTCTATTGTTACCATTGATTGTATGCACCAAAATGATTTTTAAACACTTAAGTAGGCCATCTCATCCTTTAGATTTCCCTTTGTTACCATACCCTTATTTCTATTTTATCACTATTTTTCTCACTCAAATTATTTTATTTCTCACTTTTTCTTTTATCTATTTCTTTTATTTTTTTATATAGAAATATATAGTGAGTGCATTTTATGCTCTATCTCACTAGGGTATAGTCAATTAGGTACTCATATACTAAGGCCTTTTTGGTGCCTTGAAGGGGTACTCAGAATTAAAACTTTTTAGGTTTCATATTCCCTCATTTTTTAACCTCTCTCTACTTTCACACTCTCATAGTGTCAAAATAAAAAAGGCCATACAATTCATAGCACAAAAGGAGATATATTTTTGAAAAAATTAGATGTTCAATGCTAGAAGAGAGAGACTAAGATGATAACTACATATTTCATATTCTGTTGTGCATCACATTTTCATGAACTAAAATTAACCTACATTAGTTTATCTTTAGAATATCAAACTTTGTGATTATGCAACAAAACAAGAGAGATTCAGCCAACGAAAATCAAAAGCTAGAAGTAACTACTCCTCTATGGTTAAACTTGACATTGTCCTCAATGTCACTAACGATTGATGTACATGCAAAGGAAAAGAAGGAACTTACTTGCCTATTGGTCTTTTGGATTCTAGGCCAAGTGCCAATTGTACCAAGCTTGAATCATTCTCTGCATGCTTTGGATTGAGTTATTATAATATGCAAGGTGGCCCTTTAAGCTAGTTTCTCCTCCTCTATTCGAAAAAGCTGTAAAGAGATGAAGTCTTGGTCCTCTTTTGATATATATGATAGACCTGGAGTGTAAGAATAATAAGAAAGGGTTGGGGTGGTAGAACTAGAAGTAGCTTATGGGGGAAATCATCCCCCTCAAATTCATCATCACCTTATTTACCCTCTTTTACGGGGTATATCCAATTCTCTTCATTAGTAACTGCAATTCTAGTAGAGTTAGAGAGGAAAAAATATTATGGCGACAGAGATGCAGCCAATAGTCGACACTACTGTGAACAATTAATTTCATATGTAGATAAGATTATAAATCAATCCTGCTGCTACCGACTATTGGTTGTAAATCCTGTAAATTTTCCTCTAGTCCTAACCCTTTAGCAATTGCAGTTACTAAACCCCCTTTGACGACTTTACCGCTCATGGCATTATAGTGTGTACTGTCGCAGGTACACGCAAATTAATACTTTACCTCAAAACTAACCTGTAGTAGTGGGAGTAAGGATCGATCTCACAGAGACTGGTATTACCTTATGTGATTAGAAAAAAGATGGGATTGATAATCGAAAATCAAGTAAAGTAAACAATAATGAAGATAATTAAAACAACAATTAATGAAAAAGACGTTGGTTTCGATTGATATCCACCGTCAAGGGATTGCATTGATCATTGACAACATAATAAATCTGTAATTGAATATCTATCATTGGGTTTCTAACCCTGTTCCTCCTTAAGTCTAGTAAATTAATGACAATCACATCAATTAAACCCTAATTAACAAGCAATCCTTTAGCACATCGGTAAAGCATAACTTATTAACCGCATGAAGAACTAGAGAAACTGATAGAGCTAAACAAATATAAACACATCGGTTATATCTAATTTAGTTAATTATTCGTCATAGGTTCAATGATTTATAGTCCAAAATCCTCAAACCTATTTGCCTCATGAATCACAGAATTGAAGACTTTGTTCAAAACATAATTCAGCAGTAGATTAAGATAGATAATATACTAGTAGGCCTCCCTAGAAATCATATGAATAATCATTGAGAAGAAGAGCAGATGAGTAATCAATACTCAATTCAAATTGAAATAATAAAATCAAATCCATATCTCACAATGCATGAAGATCCCTTGAAGTTTCAATCTACCTCAACCAACTAAAAAGAACTAGCCACGCAGGGCCATAAGAAAATCAAAAGAAGAATTGAAGAATGTAACTAAGAACTTGGATGATTGATTGAATGAATTCTCTGCTTGCTTTCCTCCCTTTTTATATATTTCCCCTCCTAATCGAAGTAGGAGTGTTTCTAGGTCAAATCTCGGCCCATTGGGCTTCAATTGGAGTCAAGAAGACCTAAAAATCACGAATTCAGCATTCTGGTGTGGTGGCGAGTGCCGCGGCGTGCTACATGGGTGCCGTAGCGCTACGGAAAGCTTCTGACGGGGCGTTGCGGCACCTAGGGTAACTCTGGCACACTTTGGATTCTGACGCTCGGGCGTCGCGGCCCTCCGAACCTGCAATGATGCAGCGCCCAGAAAACTCCAAAATTTACCAAAGTGCCAAACACAAAAGTTGTAGCTCTATGTCTCTTTTTTTCATAGCCGCTGGAATCACTTAATCTGATCTAAATTGAAGGAGATATGACAAAATTAGTTACCAAAGGTTAGAATTCATCCTGCAGCACTATGATTCTGATTTCCAAGCTCTATAATGCTATTAAATCTCTTGAATTTGACCAAGTGTTCAACATAAAAGTTGTAAATAATTGTGTTATCTATTCACAGCCACTTGAATCAATTTGATTGGAGTTTATAAGAGGGAGATATACTCAAAAGAGTGCTGAAAGGTCTAGAATCGCTGCAATGTAGCATTTTTCCATGAATTTCTTATCTTTTTCTTCTTCCTTTGTTCCTACAACACAAAACACAAAACTAAGCTAATTCCTAATTATATTTTACTTAAATCAAACAAAAATTAAGTTTAAAGGTATTAATATCATGCTTAATTAAGATCACATCACATTACCCACCCTAGCCATATAGTGAGCCATGAAGGCTCCAGTATCCACCTTATGACTGTTGAACATAGCCCATAGGAAATAAAGTTCTCTTTAATTTACAACCCCATCACTTTTAGCTTTACCAAAAATGGTATGGGCCATTAGGAATTTTAAATTTCAAAAACTGGGGTTACAAATGAAAGAGGCTTTTGATACACATGCATTGTATTGCCCTTTATAGAAATGAAATTCTAAAAATTTTGTAAATTACAACTTTGGGGAACTAATCTAGTTCCCCCAGGAGCCAATATAAATAGTGCATTAAATTGGGTTAAAGATAAATTGTAAGAATGGTAAAATAATATAAAGTTAATGTGGCCTTTATCAACGTTGGGACCCCAAAATAGGACCATATTAACTGTATTGAAAAACTCTAAGGTGGTCTGGGAATAGGCTGGGTAACGAAGCCCAATAAAGGTAGTCCACCAAATCCTGTCAACCAAGTAGCGGACGTTTGTTAAGAGTCCTAACCGTTCCAAGTATTCCTTATCCATATACTAGGTACTCAGCATTCCCCATTTTACTAAAGTAATGTATCGTGTCCATTAAGTATCATTAACGAACACGATGCCATACTTATTTATTTGGTGAGGAGGCTGGGATGGTCTTTGAATTCGTCCTCTATGATCTTACTGGGATTGGGAGGATGATTTGCTAGTTTAGGCTCTTTTTGGGGCCATGGATAATGATATGTAGTTAAAATTCAAAAGGGAAGTGGGACACCAGAAAATAATTATCAAATAACTTCAGCAGGGAATCCACAATTCATAATGATATCATTTTGACCATCACTATTAAAGAATAAATTATGTTCAGCCTCTTCTTATAGGTAGGCATCTTTAGCAAATAATGATTCACATTTACCATCTTTATGTGGCATGTTGAAAAGGTCATAAGGATAAATTTTAACAACAACAAGCCAATTTTGATTAACGATGTCATCTAAGTAGAATACTTGTTTTACTTAAGATGCCAAGACAAATAGCTCATTTGTATTCAATGAGCAACAAGTATTTATGCTTGTGCATACATATATGTCAATTTTATATCTTTTTCTTAAATGAGCAGCATCCTACCAATGAAACTTTATTAAGTGTATTTTATCCCCCACGTAACATAACTCATAGATGTCCTTGATAACACCATAGTATTCCTTCTTAGCATTTGAGTCATTTCCCCTTATAAGAACTCCACTATTTTGGGTCTTTCTTTGAGATTCATGGTCTCTTGTATGAAATCTTTATCTATTGACCATAATTGTTGAATATCTATATACCACTCTTTTAGGACCAATGGCTAAGCTAATTAGTTCATCATTTGCTTACCATTGTGACCATGATTTCATAACCTATTAAAAGTTAACACCATCAATAGGTTATGACAACTTATAATATAACTTGCTTTAGTCATAATTGGTAGACACTTAGTTGGTGATTAAACAATTGAGGGAACTTTGCTATGTGCCTCGAATTAACATTTGACATTTGTGACTCAAAATTGTTTTTATGGTTTCTATAAAATTATGATATTCCTTCGATGTGAGTTTAGTCTAATAATAATTTAATTGCTGGAAAACTATCATATACTTACTCTATGAATGGCCAAACATTTTCACAATTCTTAGCATGCATAGATGAGCTTGATCAAGCTCTTCATTACATAGAACAAGCTATTTAGTGGAACTTCTTGATTGTTGCCTTTATAAAAAAATGACATCCTATGAGCCGATATGTTTCCATTGTATTCCTTGGGGTCTATTAAGCCTTATTGGGACATTGCTCAAATATCTTGAGAAAAATGTGAGGCTTTCATATACTAAATAGCCTTCAGCAATAAAGCCTTTAGGATGAGTTTTATTACGAACATATGATTTTAGTGTGTGTAGATACCTACAAATGAAAGTTAAAATTAATGCATCAATTTTTAATAACAAATGCAATTCAATATATTAAGTATGAATATGATACTGTTACCTCTCAATTGGATACCTCCATCGGTATTGCATAGGCCTAACAATTTTTGCCTTGCTTGCCAAATGGATTAATAGGTAAACCATAACATCAAAGAATGCTAAGGGAAATATAGTCTCCAGGTTGCATAAGATGATGGCAACATGCTTTTCAATGGAATCCAAGTCTTCTATGGTTAGGCAATTTAAGCACAGGATCTTGAAAAATTGTGCAAACTCTATTATAGGATCATTTACTTCCTTAGGCAACAACCCATGAATTGCAATTGGAAATAATTATTGTGGTAATATATGATCATCATGACACTTGAGACTAAATATCTTCTTTTCTTAAACATTGAAACACCTTAAAATATTTGACAAGAATGCATTAGGAACCTTTAAATAGGCTAGGAAGTTATAAATTTTTAACTTATCTTGTAGTGATAAAACATAACATGTTGTTGGTAACAAAATATTATTCCCATCATCAATAGGGTGAAAATTTGGTCTGATTCCTAAGTCAACCAAATCATACTGACTCTTCACTATGTCATTTGTCTTCCTAGTCATATCCATCACCGTGGACACAATGTTGTCTGCGATGTTTCTTTCAATGTACATGACATCAAGATTATATTGCAGCGAAAGTGACTTCTAATAAGGCAGTTTGAAGAAAAAGATCTTCTTATTCCAATTATAGGCAACACTAGATTGGTCACGTATTTGCTTTTGGCCTTTTCAAAATGTTCGATAAGGATTCTAGTTGTTCTAATGCTTCCTCACCAGTTAAATATATAGGTACGACATTATTTTCTACTTTACCATTAAATACCCTTATGTTCCAATGCCAAGGATTACTGGCTAGCAAGAAGCGATGATAGCCTATGTAACATAATTTACTTCTTAAAGATATAAAGTGGGTAAGTTTATGGCAACAAGGACATGCCAACTTCCTTTTAGTTGACCACCTTGAAAGATTACCATATGCAGGAAAATCATTTTTTGTCCACATGATAGTAGCCTATATACTAAAGTTTAATTGCGAATAAGCATCATATGTCTCTACCCTTACATTTATATCATCACTTGGAGACTTAGAGCTAGGAATAAGAAGTGTCATCATGAAGTATAGATGTTTCATGCATTTCTAAGGGGGAAAGTTATATGGTATACGAACAACTGGCCAAGATACTATAGTTGAAACCCATGTTCCCATGTGGTTGGAAGCCGTCGCTTGCTAAACCCATCCTAACATTTCTATCATCAATTGAGAAATTAGGATGTTATTCATCAAAGGAATTTTAAGCAATGGAGTCATCTTGGTACCTTAACACACCATTGTCATCATGTTTCTCCTTGTGCCACCTCATATCTTTAGTGATGTTTCTTGCCATGAATAGTCTTTGTAACCTAGGTTTTATCGAAAAATATCACAACACTTTGTATTCTTCTTTCTTGCCTTTTTGCCTATTTAATTTCCATCTGGACAACTTATACTTAAGGCATGATTGTGCATTGGCATGTTTTTTCCTATATAGAATGCATTCATTCTTACATGTATATATTTTTGTGTAGTCTAACCTAAGGTCTTGAACAACCTTCTTAGCTTTGTAGTAGGAATTAGGTAGTTAGGCTCTATCTGGAAGTAGTTCTTTAAATAAGTTCAACAACATGTCCATAGACTTATCACTTTAATGATTAAGGAACTTCAAATTAAGGAGCCTAATGATGAACGATAACTTTGACATCTTGTCATAATTTAGATAGAAACTTGTTTTAGCATCTTCCAGAAATTGGTAAAATTTCTTTACATGCAAATTTAGTTCTTCACTGATTTCTACATTAGTATTCATACTTTCCGTGTTCATAACTCCATATACATCGTGTATCATCCAATTTTGTCATCTTCCTCATCATTATCTTCTAATTGATCATTGCCTTCACGGAAGGGATATGAAGTTGTCCCTATAACTTCTCTGTGAAGATCCTAAACCTTAAAAGACTGTAAAAAACCATTTTCAACTAATCAAATCGTACTTCACGTCTAATCTTAAACACCATGTTTATGTATTTTTTACATAGGTACCTAATTATGTTGCCTGCCCTGGTTGACTATATGGCCACTCAAGAAAATCATATACCTTTTTTATGTATATTAGATTTTCTCTATTTAGAACCTTTAACCAATTCTTGTCCATTATACTTCCAACAGCTTAGAGCCAAAGTGAGCAATTGGAAAATAATGTATAAGATGTATTGGGACAAAATAAAGTGTATGGATAGTGTTTGAATAAAATGAGATCGTGTTTCCAAATGCATAAGAAATGAGATTGTGTTGACAAAATTAATAGAAAAAAGTAATTCAAATAAGTTAGTGGGGTCAGGTTTGTAAAGATCGTTTTTTTACATACAGGGTATAACACAAATAACAAAACAATAACTAGTAAGCCAAAAGCATATGCATATTATATATATATATATATATATATATATATATATATATATATACAAGTCCACATTAGATAAGAGATTAGCTTGTACGTACACGTGTAACCCTAGGTACAAAGTATTATAATCAAAAGACAAAGTACCATGTGGTTACACCAAAACAATAGGTTAGCCTATTAACTAGACATATATTAGTTTACTGTACAACTACTCCTATGGCCATCATACTTGGGGAACAACTAGTGGAGGAGGCAGCCCAGGTGCAGGTACATTTACCATGTTGATCACAATAAGACTAGTAATAATAATGAATTGTCTCAGATAAGGGACTTTCACTATCCTGGAGCTCTAAGAGAAATGTTAGAATTACGAGCGGCATGTTACTGGTCTGTATCTGAACATAACTCCACAAGAAACATGATGAGATAATATATCCCAATAATATCAACATCCAGAAAATAGCCACATATTAGGAAACTTACATGTTATGTTCAGCTGTATAAGCTACAGAAAATATTTTATCTTTGCATATTTTAAGAACTCCATTTTTTTACGTATATATATATATATATATATGTTTATAAAATCCCATAAATTCATTACTTCTTTACTTTTAATTACGAAACTCATAATAACATTTAATTAATTTAACCAAGTATAATCAAGGTTTAAGGTCTACCATTAACACTGATACACTAATGTGTTCACATACACATCATTAATCAGAATGTACGTACAAAAATCAAACACATAGATATCTATATATTATTCATTCATGTTGACCAATTTCGAAGATATGGGTGCAGGTGGCTGCACCTTCACCGGGATCTTAGTCAACTCATCCACAAATACTTAATTAATTTTTAGGATCTACCCAACATAAAGTAACACGATCCAACGTGCAATAAAAGGCAGAGCCATAGAAAAATCTGCATAACTAGTTTTCTGAACATAATATGAAAATATAGTGAGAATTAAATCCCAGTACGTTCTATAATAAATCATAATCATCATTAATAATTCTCGTCACATCATGTTCATCTGTATAGACTACACCAAATATCTTAGGTCACACGAATGCACTTTATCTATGCACATGAAAATTGTGCAGTAATAACAAGTATAACATGAATAAATATTTTCAGAATATTATATGATAGCTATCAACTTCTTTTCATATCAAGCTATCTCGGTCAAGGTGAGTACTTCCTACTCTGCGGTACGGGCTTTTTCTCGCTATGTCCGACATGGAACACTTTCTCTTTCTTTCTCATTAACATAATTATAACTGTGAGTAAGGCGTCCCTTATTGGTGCACCACACAGACCGCTATGTGCCCATGCTCATCTCTTTTCTTTTCTTTTCACATTAATAGCCAAAAATATGATTTCTATAACAAGTATGTTTATTATATTCATATGCCATGATTTATCATCAAAGCATAATCATTACCAAAAATCATTGGTAAAATACAATCTTGCCATGAACCAAATCATTTTCAATTACCACTTTATAAAATATTTCTATGTCAAAATTATATACTTAAAATGGTAAGGAGTTTATGCAATGGCAATGGCTAGGGCATACACTAGTCGTTTATTATTTTTATTTATAAGATTCTTCTTATTTCTTAAATATTATTTTCCTCTCTCACTAATCAAAGCATAACACCCTCATTTTAAATCCGATTGAGGTGATCTTGGTTTCAATTTAAAGATAAGACAATCCTATAAAACCCTTATGTTGAACATTTTTGTGAAATTTTAAGTAATCATGGGGTTACTACTCCCTCAAATTCAATGTTATTTCTTCTCGGGTAGGTTTAGACCTCTACTTACTAATCTGACCATATCTCCTTCATATGGATTCCAAATTGAATGATTCCAGTAGCTATAAATTTGTGATACATACACACACACACACACACACAGATATATATATATATATATATATATATATATATATATATATATATATATATATATATATATATTATGTTAACTATTTATGTTAATTCCCTACATATTTTGTGCAGCAATTTAAACTCATAAGCTTACCGAATAGATTCTTCCCTAATTAACTAGTTTTTGACCTATGTTTACTAATATAACCATATCTCTCTTATATTGATTTCAATTTGAATTATTCCAGTGGCTAATAATTCGTCAAACATATATCTATATTTTTTATATGTGTTTCTTTAAATTCCTAACAGATTTATCTAATAAATTCAAACACAGAAACTTACCTAACAGATTCTTCCCAAGTTAATTAGTTTCTGACCACTGCTTACTAATCTGACCATATCTCCTTTATATGGATTCCAATTTGATTTATTCTAGTGCCTGAAAGATAGTGACATATATATTTATATTTTTTATGTTAATTATTTCTTTTAATTCTCTACATATTTTTTCCAGAAATTTAAAAACAGAAGAATACCTAACATTCTTCCTTAATTAACCATTTTTTGACAACTGCCTACTAAGCAGACAATATCTCCCTCATCTGGATTCCAAATTAAGTGATTTCAATGGCTAAAAATTCGTGAGACATATATCTAAATTTTTCTTGTTAACCATTTCTTTTAATTCTTAACGAATTCTTCGCAGAATTTCAAACACAGAAGTTTTCATGGTTACTCCGAAATCAAGTTTCCTAACCAAATATTTCCTAAAGTTTTAGTTCATCAATTGATTATGTCCTCCCATTTTCTTCCTAATTTACATATAATCATATTCTATCAATTTTTCACCACATTCAAATATAAAAAATAGTAGCATAAAAATTCTAAAATTTTACCACCCATAGCCATATCTATGTAGAACTTTCCACACCAACCGAAATGTTCAAAATATCCATCATATGCAAGATAACATGTAACATGATATAGCAACATCCATGACCAATCATCAAAGTAGTAAATATTATAAACTTCATTAAATTTCTAAGATCAAAATTCCATATAAATGTTACAAATTTCAAAAAATTTCTTTAAAAAGAGATATTGTTAAACCTACCTAAAGATCTCCCTAGCTCACTTAGTGAATTCTTTTTCTTTTTTCTCCATAAAGTAAGTGGTAAGATTTCTCCCTTCCCTTAGCTTTTTCAACAGCTTAAATAAGAGAAGGAGGGTGAGTTTTGAACCCCAAGAATGAAGAGAAAAGATGGATTCAAGTATAGATTAAACTAACTTACCTTTAGTATTTAGTCCTCTAGACTTCTTCTTCTTCTTTCATTTTTTTTCTCTCGTTCTCTCATTTTCTCACTCTACCTTGCTTCTATTTTTCCTCTCTCTCAATTAGACGAAATTATAATGTTATAAGGGTGAGTTTTGTTTAAATAAACTATCAAGTGGTTCACCTATCATAATCATGGGTCTACCTTATCATAATTAGGATGCACTTGGTTACTTTTTAGGGAAAGACAACTCTTGTTCTTATGTTCCTCTTCCTTAGTCAAGATATGCATAGCAAAAGAAGATTTTTATTTGAAAATCATGATAAAATGTTCTTAAGACAAGGGACAAGGTCCCTTTGATTTAGGGATTCATTTCCTTTTTCTTTTGTCTTACTCAAGTATGATAGCTTTGCCTTTCTAAGTGGAAAATTTTCAACCCTTGAATCTCTCTTACTTGGCTGAAATTATTTGTGTAGGATAGGAATGTTTTGTCATAATTCCATGTATTATTACCTACTTGCTGGAATTATGAATGCAGGATATAAATATTTTTTGTCTTAATGCCATGTATTATTACCTACTTGTTGAAATTATGAATGTAGGATATAGATGTTTTGTCTTAATGCTATGTAACCTAATCTTATTATTATTACATTACTATTTTCTCACATGATTCTTATTTTTTCCTCTTAGATTTGGGCTCATTGTTATCCATTTCCTTTGCTTTGGCTAAAATTCTACCTTTTATGGAAGGCTTGGTCACATTTTCATGATTTTTAGGCTATCGGTCCGACTTCTATTTCTTAGTCCAAGTCTATGTTATATCTCTTACTTGGGCTATCCAATTGGCTTGCTAGAAACTCATGTGAAATGGAAAAACTCTATATGAAGTTTCTATAGGTAAAGATCCAATGTATGGGTGGAGATGTTAAACTTAGTAACTCTAACTCTTAAATTAGGAAAAATTACCCTAATATAATCTTTTTAAAATTTTAAGACCTTCACTTACTTTCTAAAAATTTATCTTCCTTACCCAAGAATTCCGCCTCTCTTTAGTATGTTATTTCTAATTTTTCCTATTAGGTTTTCTCTCTTTACTTATTCCTTTAATGTTAGGAATATTTTCTATGCATACACATAAGGTGAAGAATTTCTTTGGTTTATATTTCCTTAGATATCTAAAAGTTGTTTAATAGATTTTATTTTCTTAATTAAATATTTGTGTACTTTTTTTAATAAAAGAAACGAAATTAGGGATGTTACATTTCTCTCCCCCTAAAAGAAAATTTGTCATCAAAATTTTAGAAATTACCTAGTAAGAACAATTGCAGATATTTCTTTCTCATGATTTCTTCTGGTTCCTAAGTTTCTTCTTCTGAAGTCAAGCCTTCCCATAACACCTTAACTAGACGAATGGTCTTATTCCTCAATTGCTTCATGTCGTTGTCCAATATAGATGCCGATACTAGCTAGTATGTCATATTCTCCTCTATTTGGATTGGTTCATCCCATTTTACATGTGATGAATCTGGAAGATACTTCTGGAGCTGTGATACATGAAAAACATTATGTAGGTTGGATAAATTAGGTGGAAGAGCAACTTGATATGCTGACGTCCCCACTTTCCTTAGAATTTGGGAGGGTCCCAAAAATCGTGGACTTAGCTTTCTTGTCTTGAGAGACCTACCAACTCCAGTAGTCGGGAAAATTTTCAAAAATACATAGTCTCCTTCCTCAAACTCCAGAGGTCTATATCTCTTATCATAGTAACTCTTTTGCCGACTCTGAGTTGTAAGTATTTTGTCTCGTATAATCTTAATTTGCTTAGTGGTTTGTTAAATTAGGTTAGTGTAATGATCGGGTTTATATATATATATATATATATATATAGCGACCGATAACACATTTCAAGCAGTAAACTATACACATTTATATAAGCAGCTAATATTCTAGTATCATGATATCCAAAACTACATCAGAGATTAATAGTTATACATAACCGACGATAAGTCACATAGCTACATCAACTTAACATTGAACCCTATATTGCACATCTCCCCTGGGTGTAAAGGGTGGAGGAGGTGGTGCTGGCATCGGGATTTATACAAGGCATCGCCATCCATTAGATCTCTATGATCAAGTGCACAAAAGCAACTAGCATATCGTTTGCTCTTATCTGAACATAACACCAACATAATGAGAACGGAAGTTCCCAATAGGTTTAACATTTAAAACATCATACAGTAAATAAGAAAATCATAATGTTATGTCCAGCTGTATAAACTATAGAAAACATTTTCTCTTTGTATATGATAAAATAACAAGAATGTATAGCATGCTTTCATATTTAGTAGACAGGTTATGCATCAATATCAGACATGTATAATAACTAGGTTATACTTCAATAATATGCTTGTATATCTATCTTTGTAGTGCTTTCATGAAGGGTGACTGATCGTCTATAGCCACATCTCAACACTCAGTGACTAATCGTCTGTAACTATATCTCAACTATATACATTAATATGATATAACCATGTATACATCAAGCAACTCAACTTTATCATCGTGCTTGCCATCCACAATCAACTTTGCCTCTTTATATAATCACTATGTAATAACCCCTCTATTGTGATATAATAATGTACACATTATATTCTTTAATCATCATGACCATCACAATAGGATTATGCATTAACCAAGCACATCACTAATATCATGCATAATATCATCACCACATCATTTAACAAATATATATTAATACACTTACCAATAATGCATACCTTATATTATGTAATCCTCATGCACTGATATACTAGCATAGGCATCAAATCAACATGCATTTCATCCATACATTGCACATATATCTCATAGTAAAAGAATGGAATTAACACTATAATGCATCATACATATATCTCATATGCAATTTACTTACATATGTCTCATCAATACATAACAAATTCTCTTACATAGGTCTTATTAATATGTATTTTTATCTATACATTAAACATACATCTCATCAATATGCAATATGTGATTTAATTTCTCATAATAAAAGGATAGAATTCACACTAAAATACATCATTAACAAGGTATTTATTTGTATTTTAGTTCCCCTTAACATCATCAATTTATTGGAGTTCATTTAGAGCCTTCAAAATGCAAAATAGAGCAATTCCAGCATCAATCACGACCATGCTTCAATTTGTGCAAACCATGCTGGAAAAACACAAAATAACCCAAAGCACAACTTGGCCTTGTCACTAAACACGACCGTGCTTTGGGTTTTCCTACACTATAGATTTTCGTCCAGCCAGACATTCCTTCAGTAAAAAGACCATAACTCCCTAATTTTAACTCTGATTAAGGTGATTTCAGTGTCTATAGAAAGCTAATAAAATTATCTACAATTTTAATGTTTACCACTTTAACCACTTAGAAACCAAAAGAGGCTAAAAAGGTGTCCAAAAATAGCATTGCGATTCTGTGCGTCAAATCTGACCTTTCTTCACTCATTATGGGATATCTCTTTCATTTCAAATCCGATTAAGGTGATTCCAAAGGCATTAGAAATATACGAAACAGGGCTACAATGTATCTATTAAACATATTTCCAAATTAGATATACATCATAACCAACAGAACCAACCATTCAGACCATCAATTTTTACCCTTTGCAAGCCAATTTCAACAAACACATGTATAATCTATGCATCCAACTCTTACTCTTCATGTCTAAACATAAATATCCATCATGAATCATCAAAATAAGATATATGAAACACCTATAAATCATTCAAAATACATGAAATTCCATGGAAAGAATAATGTTAAACCTACCAAAATTAGAGATTCTTTCTCTTCTCAAACCTTCCTTGGATTTCCTCCTCTTTGAACACTCCTCTTTCTTCCTTTCTCTACAAAGTCCTTGGACCTTCACCTTTATGCCTTTGTCTCTCTCCTCTCTCTCTTCTTTTTCTTGGCCGCGACCTCCTTCTTCCTTGATATTTTAGTCTACTTCTTCTACAAGCCAAGACTTCCTCTCAAGTCAAGGCTTCCTCTCTAAGCCAAGACTTCCTCTCTAAGTCAAGGCTTCCTCTTTTTCCTTCTTGTCGTGGTTTTCCTTCTTCTCTCCCTTGGTTGGTCGACTCCCCCTTGAGTCAAGCAAGGATAGTATATTTTATTTAATCTTCTTCAACAAGCCATCATCCTCCTATCTCAAGACCCTACTTTATCCAACAGTTACAACCTTGCCATCCCATTACAATTGAACTATGCCATTAGGTAAGGCTTTGTTTGGCTTCCTCAAATTCTCCAAATGCTTTAATTCCATTTATCCCCTTTTTTTAATGTTTTTTCGATGTTCCATTTCATTCTCTTTCATTCCCTTCACCATTGGGAATTATTTTCCATTTATTAAAATCTAGGATGTTACAGTTAGGACCAAGCAAGTTCTCTTCTTCTACCTCAAACCAACAAAGTGGAGATCAGCACATCTTACCGTATAAAGCTTCGTAAGGGGCCATCTTAATACTAGAGTGATAGCTATTATTATAAGCAAATTCTACTAAAGGTAGGTATTTATCCCATCCTTTACATTACTCTTTCACACAGGCCCTCAACATATCTTCTAGGGTTTGAATGGTTCGTTCTATCTGCCCGTCAGTCTGAGGATGGTAGGCAGTACTGAACTGTAATTAGGTTCCAAAAACTTCTTGCAGTGCCTTCCAAAATCTCGATGTGAACCTCGAATCTCTATCAGAAATGATATTTAAGGGAATTCTATGTAATCTAACTATTTCTTGGATGTACAACTGGGCCAATTTATCAAGTGAATAGTTAATTTTTATGAGCAGAAAGTGAGCAAATTTCGTTAATCTGTCAACTATTACATATATAGAGTTATGTACAATTGAAATCTTAGGTAAACCCACCACAAAGTCCATTAAAATACTGTCCCATTTCCATTTAGGGATCTCAAGAGGTTGCAAAAGTCCCGCTGGCTTCTGATGTTCTACCTTCACTTTCTGACAAATTAGATATTTAGCCACAAACTCAACAATGTCATTTTTCATCCTTGGCCACCAATACAAATTCCTTAAGTCATGATACATTTTAGTGGATCTAAGATGGATAGTGTACCTACTCTGATATGCCTCCTATAGGATCTTAGTCCTTAATTCCTGTTCTTAGGGAACATAAACCCTTCCTTGATACAGGATTACCCAGTCTTCTGAGACAGAAAAGTTATCTTGATCTTTATAATCTTGTAGATATTGGTTATGGGTTTGAACTTCCTTGATCTATGCTCTAAGGTCACATTCTATTCTCAGCCCATTGATGATCAATTTGTTTAGAGTGAGAATAGGAGTTAGCTTCAAATTCTAAAACTCTTCTAGCATGCTCATCTCACCCATGTGTAAAGATTTTTGACTCAAGGCATCAGTTACAACATTCTCCTTCCCTGGATGATACTACTTTATCTCAAATTTATAGTCATTGAAAAATTCCACCCGTCTTTGTTACCTCATATTTAACTCCTTTTGATCAAAGAGGTATTTAATACTTTTATGATCACAATATCTTCAAAGGTTGCTTCGTATAAGTATTGTTGCCAAATCTTTAAGGCAAACACTACCGCCGCCAATTCAAGATCATGGATCGGGTAGTTTCTGTAACATACTTAATTTCGTTTCTTTTATTAATAAAGGTACATAAATATTTAATGTAACATCCCTAATTTGTTTCTTTAAAGATACATCAATATTTAATTAAGGAAATAAAATTTATTAGACAATTTTTAGATAAGTAAGGAAATATAATCCTTAGAAATTCTTCACCTTATGTGTATCCATAGAAAATATTTCTAACATTAAGGGAACAAGTAAAGAGAGGAAACCTAATAGAAAAAATTAGAAATAACATACTAAAGAGAGGCGAAATTCTTTGGTAAGGAAGATAAATTTTTGTGAAGTAAAGGTCTTAAAATTTTAAGAAGATTGGATTAGGGTAATTTTTCCTAATTCAAGAGTTAGAAATTTCTAAGTTTAACATCTCCACCCATAAATTGGACTTTCACCTATGGACACTTCATATAGAGTTTTTTCCACTTCACATATGTTTCTAGCAAGCCCATTGGATAACCTAAGCAAGAAATAAAACATAGACTTGGACTAGGATATAGAAGTTGGACCAATAGCCCAAAAATTATGAAAATGTGACCAAGCCCTTCAAAAAAGGTAGAATTTTATCGAAAGAAAAGGAAATGGGTAGGAATGAGCCTAAATCCAATAGGAAAAATAAAATAAAATAAATCATGTGACAAGAACATGATTGTTTTATTTTCCAAAAATCAACCAAGTGCATCCTAATTGTGATAAGGTAGACACATGATCATGAAAGGTGAATTATTTGATAGTATATTTAAGCAAAAATCAACCTTATAACATTAGAATTTCGTCCAAATGAGGGACAGGAAAAATAAAAGCAAGGTAGAGTGAGGAAAGGAGAGGAAGAGAGCAAGAAAGAGGAAGGAGAAGTCTAGAGAATTAAGTGCTCAAGGTAGGTTTAACAATATTTCTTTTTGAAAAGTTTTTAAAATTGTAACATTTATATAGGATTTTGATCTTAGAACTTTAATGATTGGTCATGGATATTGCTATATCATGTTACATATTGATCTTGCATGTGATGTATGTTTGAATACTTAGGCTGGTGTAAATAGTTTTGCATAGGTATGGCTATGGGTGGTAAAATTTTAAGCTTCTATTTTTAACATTCTGGGAAGAATCGGTAAGGAGTTAAAATAAATGGTTAACGTGAAAAATGTATATCTATGTCTCATAGATTTTTAACCATTGGAATCACTCAATTTGGAGTCCATACGAGGTAGATATGGTCTAATTAGTAAATAGTGGTCAGAAAATTATTAATCAAGGAAGAATCTGTTAGGAAAGTTTCTGTGTTTGAATTTCTGAGAACATTCTGTAAGGAATTAAAATAACTAGTTAACATAAGAATTATAGATATATGTGTCATAGATTTTTAGCCACTAGCATCACTCAATTTGGAGTCCATATGAGGTAGATATGGTCTGATTGGTAAGTAGTGGTCAGAAAATGATTAATCAGGGAAGAATCTGTTAGGAAAGCTTCTGTGCTTGAATTTTTAGGAACATTCTGCAGGGAATTAAAACAATTTGTCAACAAACAAATTCTAGATATATTTATCACGGAATTTTAGCCACTAGAATCACTCAATTTGGAATTCTTATGAGAGAGATATGGACAGATTAGTAAGTAGAGGTCAGAACCAACCCGAGAAGGAATAACCTGTCAATTGAGGGAGTAATATCACCAAGAATCTTTAATATTTGGCAAAACTATTCAACATAATAGTTTTAGATAATTATTTTATCTTTAAATTGACACCAAGATCACCTAAAGTAGAGTTATGTTTTGATGAGTAAGAGAAGGTGAAATAGGATGAAAACCTGCATCAAGAAAATAAAGAGATATAAATAATATTTTAAAAAAAGAATCTTATAAATGAAAATAATAAATGACTAGTATATGCCATAGTCATTGCCATTGCATGAACTTTTTACCATCTTAAGTGTTTAATTTTGACATGAAAATATTTTATAAAGTGATATTTGAAACAGTTATGTTCATGGCATGATTACCAATGATTTTTGGTAATAATTATATTTTGATGTGAGTTTAATGAATATACTTGTTATTGGAATTATATTTTTGGCTATTATTGTGAAAAGAAAATAAATGAGCACAGTCACATGACAATCCGTGTGGTGCACTAGTAGGGGACACCCTACCAACGGTTATGATTATGTTAATGAGAAAAGTAAGAGAAAGTGTGTTATGTCGGACGGTGAGAGAAAAGCCCGTACTAGAGAGTAGAAAATACTCACCTTAATCGGGGTAGCTTGATATGAGAATAAATTGATAGCCATCATATGATATTCTAGAAATAGTTAATCCTGCCATACATATCATTACTGTATGATTTTTATGGGGATAGATAAAGTGTATTCATGTGACCAAATATTTTTGCTATAGCTTATATAGATGAATATGATGTGATGAGCTATATTGATGATGATTATGATTTATTGTTGAACCTACTGCAATTTAATTCTCACTATTTTTCCATATCATGTTCAAAAGATTAAATATGCAGCTATTTTCTATAACTCTTATTATTGTTGTACATTGGATCAAGGTGCCCTACCTTGGGCAAATACCAATTATATCAGATGTATCAGTAGTAGACGTGACTGAGATTCCGATGGAGGTGCCGCCACCTGCACCTATGTCCCCAGAAGTAGTCTACATGGATGATTAGGTCTCATATGTACATGTATATGTTAAACTTTTGTATGAATGTTTGTAAATTAATGATATGTATGTGAACTCAATATTGTATCAATAATAATGGTAGATTTTAAACCTTAATTATGCTTGGTTAAATTAAATACATGTTATTATGAGTTAAGTAGTAAAAAGGTAATAACTTCATGGTATTTTACAAATATTAAAAAAAATTGAGTTGTTACATAAATGGAGTTGTTACAGTTCCCCTCATGCTGCCTCAATTGCCGAGAGACGTAAGTAACTACTCTCTTGTCTTGCATCAGCATACACTCCAACCATTTCTTTAAAGCATCACTATATATTTCAAAATGTCTTATGGGGACTGGAATAATTAAAATAGGAGGAGTGGTCAATCTTGTCTTAAGCTCCTAGAAACTAGCTTCATATTGATTAGTCCATTTGAAAGGACTTCCTTTCCTAGTCAATTTAGTCAATGGCAAGGCTATACGAGAGAAGTTTTGTATAAACCTCTTATAGTATCCTACCAGACCCAAGAAAATTCTGACTTCTATAACCGTCTTTGGTCATTTCCACTGAATCACTACTTCTGTCTTGCTAAGTTCAACGACTACCCCCTTATTAGAAATGACATGTCCGAGAAATTTAACCTCTGACAGCCAAAATTCACACTTCTCTAATTTGGTATACAACTTTTTCTCTTTTAGCACTTGCAGCATGTTTCAGAGATGTTGTTCATGTTCTTTCTCACTCTTAGAATATATCAAGATGTCATTAATGAACACTACCACAAATTAATCTAGGTAGGGTCGAAAAATGCGATCCATGTAATCCATAAAAATTACAAGTGCATTTGTCAACCCGAAGGGCATTACGAGAAACTCATAGTGCTTATACCTAGTTATAAAAGCTATTTTTGGTACATCCTCGTCCTTGATCCTAATATGATGGTATCCTGATCTCAAGTCAATTTTAGAAAAGATGGAGGCTCTCTTCAGTTGATCCAATAAGTCATATATCCTAGAGAGAGGATATTTGTTTTGATAGTTACCTTATTTAGCTGTCTATAGTCTATGTATAGTCTAAGGCTCCCGTCTTTCTTCTTAACAAATAATACAAGAGCTTCCTAAGGTGATACACTCGATTTAATGAATTGCTTGTCTAACAATTCCTCCAACTGTTTCTTAAGTTCCTGTAGTTCTTTCGAGGCCATTCTATAAGGTGCAATAGAGATAGGCCTGTCCTGGGTAGGAGATTAATAGAGAACTCTATCTCTCTCAAGGGAGGTAAGCCTGAAATATCTGGTGAAAATACTTCAGAAAACTCATTAGCTATTAGAATTTCATTAAGCTTCGGTTCGACTTCTAGGTTTGATAAACATAGGAGAATATAACCAAGTACTCCACTCTTCAATTCCTGATTGACTTGATTAGCATTTAGCATCAATAACTACAGTTCCTCTAATGGAGTATGAGGTAGAAATTCAACGGTCTGGGTGCAACAATTTAACAAGACCTGATCTCTAGACATCCAGTCTAACCCTAGAATGACATCAATACCTTTTAAAGAAAGACAAATGAGATCTATAAAAAAAGTTTTCTCCTAGATGGTGACCTAACAGTCTTTACATACAGAGGAAGTTAAGACCCTTTCTTCCATAGAGGTTACTACAGATAGTTCGTAGGGGATTTCAGAAATAGGATACTAAAGCTCCCTAATACATTCTTTTTGATATAAATGAATGACTAGCACTAGAGTCAAACAACACCACAAGAGCAAATCCATAGATGTAGCATGTACCTTAAATCATTCTATGGGCAGTTCTTTGCAAAATGACCCTTTTGTCTGAATTTGAAGCAAATATCTAGTCCTATGTATCATGGCCCGTTACCATGCATATGTTCGCACTTAGTACACTTGTCAAAAAGTTCTGTTGGAAGGGTCGGGGACTTGCAGTCACTGGCCTCTTGCCAGTATCCTGTCCTATTCCTTTCACATTTCTATCAGATTTTTGTAGCCCATTCTTTCTTTTCTAGAAGTTTTGTCTTTGTTTCTCATCCTCCACTACCTTTAAGCTCTTCTCTAAGAGTCTGTATTTATTTATCAGAGGTACAAACTCCCTGATCTCCATAGCTATAATAACATTCCTTATCTCTGGGTTCAATCCTGCTTCGATTTTAACATCTTTCCATGCTTTTATCGGGGTTAAATCGCAAGTAAGAGGAGAACTTAAACAACTCCTTAAACCTCGCGATGTACTGGTCTACGGTCATGTTGCCCTGTTTGAGTTAGAGAAATTCAATCTCCTTCTCTACCCACACAGTACTTGGGAAATACTTTTATAAAAGGGTGTCTTTGAACACCTGCCAGGTGATCTGCCTTCCTTGTTGAGCTAAAAGTTCTCTAGCTCCATGCCACCAGCATTTTGCTTCATCTTTCAGCATATATGCAGTGAAGATAACTTGCTGCTCCTCCGTATAGTCCATCACTTCAGCAATTTTCTCTAGTTCCCTTATCCACCTTTCAACTATAATTGGATCAAAGCCGCCTTAAAAAGAAGGTGGTCTAGTCCTTAGGAACTCTGATATGCCGTTATCATTCCCTACCATCCGATTATTAGCATTCTAGAGGTATTGTAGAATTTGGTTGGTAGTCATGACTTGGTCTCGAATTGCTGTAGCAAGGTTGTGTAGGGTTTTATCCGCATTGTTTGTCAAATTCCTCCTTGGTGGTGCCATTTCCTACTGTGGAAAAAACAAAGTTATGCTGCTATAAAGGTGATCAAGCCCTATAGTTAGTTTTAAAAATATTTAACTGCAGTCATAATACCACCTTGACATATAGATATGAAACACTAGTAATATCTTATCTATATAAAATCACTGATCCCCTACATAACACAACCACAACATATTCAAGACATTATAAGATCGATTTAGATAACCATCCACCCATTGGCCATTTAGGATTGACCTACTCTGATACCAATTATGTAAAAACTCCATTTTTTTACGTGTGTATATATATATATATATATATATATATATATATATGTTTGTAAAATCTCATAAAGTCATTACTTCTTTACTTCTAATTACTTAACTTATAATAACATTCAATTTATTTAACCAAGCCTAATCAAGGTTTAAGGTCTACCATTAACACTGATACACTTATGTGTTCACATACAAATCATTAATTAGATTGTACGTACAAAAATCAAACACATCTTATTCATTCATGTTGACCAATTCCGGAGATACAGGTGTGGGTGGTTGCACCTTCAACGGGATATTAGCCAACTCGTCCACAAACACCTTAGTAATTTCTAGGATCTGCCCAACATAGAGTAACTCGATCCAACATGCACTAAAAGCCAGAGCCAGGGAAAAATTTGCATAACTAGTTTTTTGAACATGATATGGAAATATAGTGAGAATTAAATCTCAGTATCTACAATAAATCATAATCATCATCAATAATGCTCTTTACATCATGTTCATCTGTATAAGCTACAAAAAATATCTTAGGTCATATGAATACACTTTATCTATGCACATAAAAATTATGTAGTAATAACATGTATGACATGAATAACTATTTTCAAAATATTATATGAAGGCTATCAATTTATTTTCATATCAAGTTATCTCGATCAGGGTGAGTACTTCCTATTCTCCAATACAGACTTTTCTCGCTCTGTCTGACATGGCACACCTTCTCTTTCTTTCACATTAACATAATCATACCCTTAAGTAAGGCATCCCCTACTGGTGCACCACACGGACTGCCATGTGACCGTGCTCATCTCTTTTCTTTTCATTTCTTTTCTTTTCACATTAATAGCCAAAAATATGACTTTTATAATAAGTATGTTTATTATACTCACATGCTATAATTTATCATCAAAGCATAATTATTATCAAAAATCATTGGTAAAATACAATCTTTCCATGAACATAATCATTTTCAATTCCCACTTTATAAAATATTTCTATGTCAAAATTACACACTTAAAATGGTAGAGTTCATGCAATGGCAATGGCTAGGGCATAAACTAGTTATTTATTATTTTCATTCATAAGATTCTTCTTCTTTCTTAAATATTATTTTTCTCTCTCATTAATCAGAGCATAAAACCCTCATTTTAAATCCGATTGAGGTGAACTTGGTTTCAATTTAAAGATAAGACAATCCGTTAAAATCCTTATGCTGAACATTTTTGTGAAATCTTAAGTAATTGTGGTGTTACTACTCCCACAAAATTAATGTTATTTCTTCTCGGGTAGGTTCAGATATCTACTTATCAATTTGACCATATCTCCCTCATATGGATTCCAAATTGAATGATTGTAGTAGCTAAAAATTTGTAATACATACATACATACATACATACATACATACATACATACATACATATATATATATATATATATATATTATGTTAACCATTTCTTTTAATTCCCTACATATTTTGCCCAGAAATTCAAACTCAGATGCTTACCTAACAGATTCTTCCCTGGTTAACTAATTTATGACATCTGCTTAACAATCTAACTATACCTCCCTTATATTGATTCCAATTTGAATGACTCCAGTGGCTAATAATTCATGAGATATATATATATATTTTCATGTTATGCATTTCTTTCAATTCCCTACAGATTTATCCCAAAAATTCAAACACATAAGCTTACCTAATAGATTCTTCTCAGGTTACTAATCTGACTATATCTCCTACATGTTAATTCCAATTTGATTTATTCTAGTGGCAAAATATTCATGAGACATATATCTATATTTTTCATATTAATCATTTCTTTTAATTCCTTACATATTCTTTCCAGAAATACAAACACAGAAGAATACCTAACATATTCTTCCCTGATTAACCATTTTCTGACTACTACTTACTAATAAAACAATATCTCTCTCATCGGGACTTCAAATTAAGTGATTCCAGTGGTTAAAAATATGTGAGATATATATCTACATGTTTCATGTTAACCATTTCTTTTAATTCTAAACAAATTCTTCCTACAATTTCAAACACAGAAGGTTTCCTGGTTACTTCGAAATCCAGTTTCCTAACCAAACTTTTCCTAAGGTTTTAGTTCATCATTTTATTATGTCCTCTTTCCTTTTCTTACTAATTTAAATTTAATCATATTCCATTAATTTTTCACCACATTCAAATATATAAATTAGCAGCATAAAAATTCTAAAATTTTGCCACCCATAACTATACCTATGTAGAACTTTTCACACCAACTGAAATGTTCAAAACATCCATCATATGCAAGATAACATGTAACATGATATAGTAACATCCATGACCAATCATCAAAGTAGCAAATATTGTAAATTTTATTAAAGTTCTAAGATCAAAATCCCATATAAATGTTAAAATTTCAAAAACTTTTCTTCAAAAAGAGATATTGTTAAACCTACCTAAAGATCTTTGTAGCTCACTTAGTGAATTCTTTTTCTTGTTTCCCCTTGAAGGAAGTGGTAAGATTCCTCCCTTATCTTAGCTTTTCCAGCAACTTAAATAAGAGAAGGAGGGTGAGTTTTAAACCCTAAGAATTAAGAGAAAATATGGATTCAAGTGGAGATTAATCTAACTTACCTTGAGTATTTAGTCCTATAAACTTCTCCTTCTTCTTCCTTCTTTCTTTTGCTCTCTTTCTCTCCTTTCCTCACTCTACCTTGCTTCTATTTTTTCTCTCCCTTACTTGAATGAAATTATAATGTCATAAGGATGGGTTTTACTTAAATAAACTATCAAGTGGTTCACCTCTCATAATTATGGGTCTACCTTATCATAATTAGGATGCACTTGGTTGTTTTTTGGGGAAAGACAACTCTTGTTCTTGTCTTCCTCTCCCTTAGTCAAGATATGCATAGCAAAAGAATATTTTTATTCGAAAATCATGATAAAATGTTCTTAAGACATGTGACAAGGTCCCTTTAATTTAGGTATTCATTTCCTTTTTCTTTTGTCTTACTCAAGTATGATAGGTTTGCCTTTCTAAATGTAAAATTTTCAACCCTTAAATTTCCCTTGCTTGGCTAAAATTATTTGTGTAGAATAGGAATATTTTTCATAATGCCATGTATTATTACCTACTTGTTGAAATTATGAATGTAGGATATAGGGATGTTTTGTCATAATGCCATGTATAACCTATTTGCTGAAATTATGAATGTAGGATATAGATTTTTTGTCTTAATGCCATGTGACCTAATCTTATTATTATTACACTACTATTTTCTCACATGATTCTTATTTTTGCCTTTTGGATTTGGGCTCATTCTTGCCCATTTCCTTTGCTTTGGCTCAAATTCTACCTTTCATGGAGGGCTTGGTCACATTTCCATGATTTTTGGGCTATCGGTCCAACTTCTATATCTTAGTCCAAGTCTATGTTATATCTCTTGCGTGGGTTAGCCAATTGGCTTACTAGAAACTCATGTGAAGTGAAAAAACTCTATATGAAGTGTCCATTGGTGAAGGTCGAATGTATAGGTGGAGATGTTAAACTTAGTAACTCTAGCTCTTGAATTAGGAAAAATTACCCTAATCCAATCTTCTTGAAATTTTAAGACCTTCACTTCCCAAAAATTTTTCTTCCTTACCCAAGAATTTCGCTTCTTTTTAGTATATTATTTCTAATTTTTTTCTATTAGGTTTTCTCTCTTTACTTATTCCCATAATGTTAGAAACATTCTCTATGCATACACATAAGGTGAAGAATTTTTAAGGCCTATATTTCCTTAGATATCTAAAATTTTTTTAATAGATTTTATTTCCTTAATTAAATATTTATGTACCTTTATTAATAATAGAAACGAAATTAGGGATGTTACACATATAATAAGACAACAAGGATTTATGCATAGCTTACTCATATGCTCAAAAGACAGGTTATGCATCAATATCAAGCATTCATAAATAATATATTAATTATTAATAGGATGCATGCACATTAATTCTACAGTGGTTCATCATCTGAATTTTCCAATTTTCTAACCTTAGGGCGGTGTGAGCCCTCTCCCTCCCACTACTCAACCACCATTGGGTTGTTGGTCAGAGCAGCCCTTCACACATTGGCCACTATATGCTAATTGGGCATCCCTTATCCCAATACCGTAGCTAAGCCATGACCTTTCAGTTGTCTTACCTTCACAAGATGTCGTATGTTGCCGGGTCACCTTGGTTGGGTAAAGGTCATTTTAGATATTCGTCAGTCCCCTCAACCCTGTAAGACGCCACCTATCACCAGGCCACCCTGCTTCTGAAAGGGTCCTTCTAACATTTCATATATTTTTTTAACATATTTTATAGCCACTTTCCTCAACAAGTATACATGTCAATATCATCATGTTCGTGGTTAACCATTTCTCTCATGTATACATCATACATTTCAACATATAGGGTAGGATGTAGCAATTAAGTATTAGCACCTTCATATGACATTTATATATATCATTTACCCTTTTCCTTCCATGTCGATATGATTTAATTAAGAGAAGTATAATACAAACAAAGCAAACCATCTTATATTACCCCAATTTGTAGCTCATGAAACTTTTATTTAAGTCTTATAATCAATAGCTTATGGTTATAAATCAAAAGAGATAGAAAATAAGCAAAAACGAGCTAGGACAACACACAACATGGCCTTGTTCTGTCATAGAGCACGACCGTGTTGCACCCGTGCCCTACTCCACAGCTTTTCCCATTCTTACCTAGAGCAAAGCCATGCTTTGGGCATGAAAATGCAAAACTTTCCTTCCCCATTTCCAATCAACCACCAAATAGAAATTCCACCAAAAACATAAATCATAGTCTTGTTTTACAAGTTATAAACAACGTTTGCCCTAAAAAATCTTGAATTATAGACCCCAAAAACCATGCACAAAATTTCTAATCGACACTCGCTTACTCATGTTTATGGAAGGCAACCATTAAAACATCATAAACAGCTCATCAATGCACATAACTACCCTACATTTATGCCTTCATTAATGCTTATATACATATACACACTACCATTTAGTCAAGAATCAAGAGAGTAAATGTTGATATTACTCTATTCCACCAACTAAGCTTTTTCTCTCTCTAGATTGACTTGGTTCTTTCACTCTTCTAACAACAAAACTGTAGATTGTTTCCCACCATTAAAGCTCTAAGAAGTCGCTTTATTGAAAAACAAGATTAGGGAGGTTTGGAGGGTTCAAAACTTACCTTTTCTTTTCCCCCTTCTACTTTCTCTCTCTTCTTTTTTTTCTTTCTTTTTCTTCTTTCTTCTTCTCCCTTTGCCGTGAACCTCCTCCCCCTCTTTGGTTGGCCGAATTTCCTTTCCTCTTGGTTAACAAAATACATTAAAATAATTAAAGCTTCTCCAAGAAGCTTCCCTCCATCAAACTAAGGCCTTTGCTTTTTCTAAATATTATACTTTTGCCATTCCATTACAATGTAACCATGTCATTAGCTAAGGGCTTATTTGGTTGAGTTGAATTTAGCCAAGTGATTAATCTCCTCTTAGGGCATATACCGATGAGCTTTAGTGCCACACTTTTCAAGGTTCCTCATTCCAACTCTTGTTGCCCGTTCCCAGCCCTGAAAGTGAAGAAAATACTATTTTTCCCTTTAGGACTTTTCTCCCAAATGAGAATTCTCTTCTCTAATATGAATAATTATACTTGTAAAGGTGATCCATTTAATTCATTTTTACCTTTCATAACACATTATTTCGTAAAAAGAATAGAAATTTTGGGGTGTTACACTTCTCCCCCCTTAAAAGGAATTTTGCCCTCAAAATTTAGAATTTACCTATCTTCAAAGAGCTGTGGATAAGAGTGTCTCATATCTTCCTCCCTTTCCCATAGGGCTTCTTTCTCATCCAATCCTCTCCAAATTACCTTTACCAATGAAACAACTTTACTCTGTAGTTGTTTTACACTTCTATCCAAAACCGCAATTGGCTCTAGTCGGTAAGTCAGGTTCTCCTTCACTATTATTGCTTCTTCTTGAATTGCATGTGATGGGTCCAAAAAATATTTGCAAAGTTGGGAGACATGAAACAAATCATGCAGATTTGATAATTGCAGGGGTAGAGATATCTGATACGATGATGGCCTAACTTTTTTAAGTATCTGGTAAGGACCTTTATAATGTGAGCTTAGTTTCTTAACTTTCATGGCTTGTTTAATTCTTGTAGTAGGAGAAATTTTCAGAAACACATGCTCTCCTCCTTAAAAATGGAATGACTTCCTCTTTTGGTCATAATAACTTTTCTGTCAACTCTGGGCAATTCGCATCTTCCCTTGAATCATTTATATATGTTATGTGGTATGTTGTACTTGATCCAGACCTGACAATTTCCTCTCTCCTAACTCATACCAGCATAAAGGTGACTTGCCCCTCCTACCATACAAAGCTTTGTATGGTGCCATCCCAATGCTCGAATGATAATTGTTATTATATGTGAATTTCACTAGAGGTAGGTACTTATCCTATTCTTTCCCTTATTCTATAGTACATGCCCACAACATATTTTCTGGAGTCTATATTATCTGTTCATTTTGACCATTTGTTTACGGATAATAAGAGTGTTAAAATGCAATTTAGTGCCAAAAGCTTCCTGTAATGCTTTTCAAAACCTGGAGGTGAATCTAGGATCCTAATTAGAAATAATGCTGCTTAGAACTCCATGTAGTTGAACGATCAACTTCACATACAAATGTGCCAGTTTATCCAGTGAGTAATTGATTCTTACGGGTAAAAGTATGCAGATTTTGTCAATCTATCCACTATTACCCAGATTACATCATGGCCTGCCTGCATTCTTGACAATCCGGCAACGAAATCTATAGTAATGCTATCTCATTTCCACTCAGGGATCTCCAAAGATTGTAACATTCCATAGGGTCTTTGATGTTCGATCTTGACTTTTTAACAAGTCAAACACTTTGTTACATACTCAACTATATCCTTCTTTATTCCTGGCCCCTAATAGGATCTTTTTAAGTCCTGGTACATCTTAGTAGCTCCTAGGTGGATAGTATATTTACTTTTATGTCCTTCTTCCAAAATCTTGAACCTTATATCTTCCTTTTGTGGCATACACATTCTTCCCTGATAGAGGATGATCCTATCTTCTAACCTCGTAAAGTTAGGTGAATTGTTTCGATTATGAAGAAATGGATCTTATGCTCGCACTTACTTAATCTGCACCTTCAAATCATATTCTACTCGTAGTTCACAAAAAATAAACTCTTAAGGGTGGTTACAACAAACAATCTTAAATTTATGAATTCCTCGATTAATCCCATTTCTGTTACTAGCATATGGCTCAAATGTAGAGATTTCCTACTTAACGCATCTGCCACCATATTTGCTTTTCTTGGGTGATACTTTAGTTCAAACTTATAGTCATTGATGAATTCTATCCACCTTTTCTGTCTCATGTTCAACTCTTTCTAATCAAAAAGATATTTTAAACACTTATGATCATTATATACTTCAAACACTGCACCATATAAATAATGTCACTAAATTTTCAAGGCAAAAACTATGGCAGCTAATTCTAGGTTATGAGTGGGGTAGTTTTCTTCATATGGTTTTAATTGCCTAGATGTGTAGGTAACCACTCTACCTTCTTGCATCAGAACACATCCCAATCCCTCTTAGAAGCATCTGTATACACTTCAAACTACCCCGAAGGGTCTAGAATAGTTAAAATCGGGGGTATAGTGAGCTGAGTCTTAAGCTCTAGGAAGCTATTCTCAAATTCTGGAGTCTATTTGACCAAACTTTCTTTTCGGTTTAATCTGGTCAAGGGTCAAGCTATCTATGAAAAGCCTTGTATGAATCTCCTATTGTATCTGGTCAAACCTAAAAAGCTTCGAATTTCGGTCACTGTTTTTGGTCTCTCCTACTTGAAAATTGCTTCTGTTTTGCTAGGATCCACTAACACACCATCTCTTGATACAATATGACCTAAGAACCTTAATTCTTGTATCCAAAACTCGTATTTCTCCAATTTTACAAAAATATTCTTCTCCTTCAACGTCTGAAGTATTGTTTGAAGATGTTGTTCATCCTCTCCTGCATCTCTTGAGTATATTAAGATGTGATCGATGAAAACCACTACAAATTAGTTTAAGTAGGGTTGAAAGATACGATTCATATAATCCATAAAGACTGCAAGTGGGTTGGTAACTCCAAACGGCTTAACTAAGAATTTGTAATGTCCGTATCTAGATCAAAATGATGTCTTTGGAATATCCTCTTCCTTTACTCGAATCTGATAATACCCCAACCTTATATCTATCTTAGAAAAACAGTAGTCCTCTTTCAACTGATCTCATAAGTCATCTATTCTAGGTAACGGGTACTTATTCTTGATGGTTGCTTTATTAAGATGCCTATAGTCAATGCATAGCCGTAGGCTTCCATCTTTCTTCTTTACAAACAATACTGGGGCTCCCCAAGGCGAAACACTAGGTCAAATAAAGTTCTTTTCCAATAGAACCTCAATCTGCTTCTTAAGTTCTTTTAACTCCACAAGGGACATCCTTTAAGGTGTAATAGAGACAGGGGTTACTCCTAGCACCAGATCAATGGAAAATTCTAACTTTTGCTTAGGCGGTGGTTTAGAGATCTTAAAGGGAAAAACTTCCAAAAAATACAGGCTGTCGAAATCTTTGACAGCTCTTACTCAACTTCTAAATTAAGAGTGCACAAAAGGGAATAGTCCTAATCAACATCGGTTAACTCCTTCTAGAGTTCATTAGCCTAATTGATTCTACACTTCGGTTCCTTAAAAGAGTTAGAGGAAAACACAAGAGTCTTTGTGTAGCATAGAGGTTATCACTATCAATTCAAGAGCCAAGTCAGACATAGGATAATACAGTTTCTCTATATAATGAGAAGCTATAAAAAAATGGCTGTTGCTGGCACTCAAATCAAATAGTACCATCAAAGGAAAACCATAGAGATAATACGTACCTTGAATCAGATCCTGAGTTTATTTTGCTTCAACTCCACTCAAAGTAGAAACCCTTCCCTTAGCTAGCTGGGATGGTTCTACTTCCTTCCCATTTTCTAGTAGGCATCGACGAGCCATGTGCCCTTTCTAACTGCATTGGAAACATGTAGTCTGATTGTGGAAACAAGGTCTATTCCTATGAAATCGCCTACATATCCTGCACTCACCTTTGGTGATATTTTACACGGAATATCTGGCTCCCATGGCTAAAGGTTTCTTGCTTGCTATTATTTTCCTACCCCTAACATTACGATCTGGAATTGGAAATTCCCTTCTCCTTTTCTAGGTAGCTCGTCTCTCTTTCTCTTCCTCTACTTCTCTCACACTCTTTTCCAGTAGGCGACACTTGTTGATCAGAGGAAAAAATTCATGAATTTCTAGGGCCACAACTACATTCCAATTTTCGGATTCAATCCCGCTTTAAACTTAATTGCTTTCCAGGATTCATTGGGGTTGTACTTCAGATAGGAAGAAAAATTTCTTCAAACTTAGCAATATACTAGTTGATAGAACATCCACCCTGTTTAAGTTAAAGGAACTCAATTTCATTCTCAACCCTCACATTCTAGGGAAAATACTTATCCACGAAGGTTTCTCAGAAAACATGATAAGTAACCTTCCAACCCTAGTAAGCCAGTAATTCACTGGTCCCTCTTCACCATAATTCTGCTTCTTCTTTCAACATGTAGACATCAAAAATAACTTTATGCTCATCTGAACAGTCCAAAAATCCAAAAATCTTCTTTATTTTAGTTAGCCACTTGTCCATAACCATAGGATTGTATCCCCCGACAAAAGAGAGAGGTCGGATTCTTATGAAATCTGCCCATCCATTCCCTGAGTTCCTTGGGTTTCTTCCACTTCACCATTGCTATTACTGTTATTCTGAATATGGTGCAAAATCTAGTTTGTAGTAAAAACTTGATGTCGAATGGTTATGGCTAGATCTTATAGAGTAGCCTCCACACTTGAAGTCGAATTCCTCCTTGATGATGCCATTCCCTACTTTACCAACCAAAAGAAAAAGTCACTATTGACGTGATCATGCTTAATAGTGGTTAAAAGAAATTTTATAATACAATAGTCATAACATCATCCAGGCTTACAAATTAGGAAAAATGCTAGCAATTTTCCCTAATTATTATAACATGCTACTCCACACCTTCTATCCATATCTTATTCAAGATGTTCTTAGATCGATTCAGGCAGCCATCCACCTCCATGGCCACTTAAAATCGACCTGCTCTGATACCAACTTGTAAAGACCATTTTTTTACATACAGAGTATAACACAAATAACAAAACAATAACCCACAAGCCAAAAGCATATGCATCTTTATATATATATATATATATATATATATATATATATATATGTCCATATTACATCAGAGATTAGCTTTTATGTATATGTGTAACCCTAGGTACTAAGCATTATACTCAAAAGACAAAGTACTATATGGTTATACCAAAACAGGTTAGCCCATTAATTAGACATATATTAGTTACTGTACAACTACTCATATAGCTATCACCCTTGGGGAATAGCTGGTGGAGGAGGTGGCCCAGGTGCAAGTACTTCTACCATGTTGATCACAAAAAGACTAGTAATAACAGTGAAATACCCTAGATAAGGGACCTCCACTGTCTGGAGCTTTAAAAGAAGTGTCAGAATTACAAACGGCATGTTACTGGTCCGTATCTAAACATAGCACCATAAGAAACCTGATGAGACAATATGTCCCAATAAGATCAACATCTAGAAAATAACTACATATAAGGAAACTTACATGTTATGTTCAACTATATAAGCTACAAAAAATGTTTTCTCTTTGCATATAATAAGAAAACAAGGATTTATGCATATCTTACTCATATGCTCAAAAGACAGGTTATGCATCAATATCAAGCATTCATAAATAATAGATTAATTATTAATAAGATGCATGCACATTAATTCTATAGTGGCTCATCCTATAAATTTTTTAATTTTCTAACCCTAGGGTGGTGTGAGCCTTTTTCCTCCCGTTACTCACCCACCATTGGGTTCCTAGTTAGAGAAGCCCTTTACACATTGGCCACTCTAGGCTAATAGGGCACCTCTATCCTAGTACCGTATCCAAGCCACGACCCTTCAGTCGCCTTACCTCCACAAGGTGCTGCATGTCCCGAGTCACCTTGGTTGAGTAAGGGTAATCTCAAATATTCGTTAATCCCTTCAACACAATAAGATGCCACCTATCACTAGGACACCCTACTTTGGATAAGGTCCTTATGACATTTCATATATTTCTTTAACATATTTTATAGCCACTTTCCTCAACAAGTATACATGTTAATATCTTCATGTGCATAGTCAACCATTTCTCTCATGTATACACCATACATTTCAACATATAGGGTATGATGTAGCAATTAAGTATTAGCACCTTCATATGAAATTTATATATATCATTTACCCCTTTCCTTCTATGTACATATGATTTAATTAAGAGAAGTATAATATAAACAAATCAAACCATGTTATATTACCCAAATTTGTAGCTCATGAAACTCTTATTTAAGTCTTATAATCAATAGCTCATGGTTAGAAATCAAAATAGGTAAAAAAAAAAGCAAAAACGAGCTAGGACAACATGTAACACAACCTAGCCGTGTTGCACTTGTACCCTGCTCCATCATTTTTCCCATTCTCGCCCAGAGCACGGCCGTGCTCTAGGCGTGAAAATGAAAAACTTTCCTTCCCTATTTCCAATCAACCACCAAACAGAAAATCCACCAAAAAAATAAATCATAGGCATGTTTTACCAGTTATAAACAACATTTACCCCAAAAAATCATGAGTTATAAACCCCAAAAACCATGCACAAAATTTCTAATCAACACTTTCTTACTCATGTTTATGGAAGGCAACCACCAAAACATCATAAACACTTCATCAATGTGCACAACTACCCTACATTTATGCCTTCATTAATGCTTATATGCACATACACACTACCATTTAGTCAAGAATCAAGAAATTAGATGTTGATCTTACTCTATTCCACCAACTAAGCTATTTCTCTCTCTAGCTTGACTTAGTTCTCTTACTCTTCTTACAACCACAAAACTGTAGATTTTTCCACCATTAGAGTTCCAAGAAGTTTCTTTACCAACAAAAAATATTAGAGAGGTTTGGATGGTTCAAAACTTACCTTTTTTCTTCCTCCTTCTACTTTCTCTTTCTCTCTCTTCTTTTTTTCTTTTCTTTCTTTTTCTTCTTTCTTCTTTTCCCTTTGCTGTGAACCTCCTCCCTCTCTTTGCTTGGCTGACTTTCCTCCCCTCTTGGTCAAAAAAATACATTTAAAAAAATTAAAGCTTCTCCAAGAAGCTTCCCTCCATTAAACTAAGGCCCTTGCTTTTTCTAAATATTACACTTTTGCCATTCCATTAAAATGTAACCATGTCGTTACCTAAGGGCTTGTTTGGTTGAGTTGAATTTAGTCAAGTGATTAATCTCCTCTTGGGTTATATACCAATGAATTTTAGTGCCACACTATTCAAGGTTCCTCATCCTACCTCTTACTGCCCGGTCCCAGCCCTGAAAGCAATGAAAATACTAATTTTCCCTTTAGGACTTTTCTCCAAAATGAGAATTTTCTTCTCTAATATTCATAATTATACTTGTAAAGGTGATCCATTTAATTCATTTTTACCTTTCGCAACACATTATTTCATAAGAAGAATAGAAATTTTGAGGTGTTACGATGTTCACAGAAAAGAATTCTTAACAAGAGAACTTTCCTTAATAAGTTAATAGATGTAAAGTCTAGGTTGTAAAATGAGCAACAAACATATTGTTTCGTATGAAGTTATCCTTAAGAAATCACTAAGCACTCTTTCTCATATTACAAATTGTTCTATGTTCATAATGTGTTTCATACTTTACGAGGCTCTTTCTCATATTACTACAACACTTACAAATACATTCATTTAGACACTCCTAGAAACAATAAGTATTATAATACAAAACAATAACTTCATTAATTATACACTTTTTTTTCTTACTACCGTGACAAAACATGCCAAATAAAGTGACTTGCACTATATTATAACTAATTATAATTACGATGTGGCTTGCATTCATGTAGTGGTTTACAGGTGCTAAATCATGCACTTGATTAAAGCTAAATAATATCAACAAATGTTTTTAGTGACCTGAATTCTAATTATTATCAATTCTTGCATCATCCAAGCCATACAAGAATTTATTCTTATAAACTAAATAACAACATTTTAAGTAACAAGCAGCATGTTTAAAAATAAAAAAGTGATGAATCATATAAATAACAATATTTCTTTCTACTATCATAGAAACCAGTAGTCATTTCTGACCATATTGATATGTTCACATAAAAATAAAATATATGGTCCACCCATGAAGCCAAGACCTCTTATTAGAGCCAAAAAGATGGTGTGCCTATGAGAATATATCATGTCTAACAAAATTCAAGATAGAGTAATGCAAAGAAAATTATAAAGCAACAAAAGAGTAAATATCTTGGCTATTTGGTACAGTACCTATGAATTCCACTTGAATAGTAGTTAGGAATATAGCCAAAGGAAGACTTTGTAACCAAATAATATGTTAAGTTGATGATCAAAAATTTTTTGATCCACAATTAATAGAAATATGTTTAAAAAAACAAAGATCATAACTAGTAGTATTAATTGCATTAATAGATGTAAAGTCATTTTTTTGTTTATCATAGAGAAATGAGTTCTAAATACAATGGGTTCACTTTTTTTTTGTCATTCTACATGATTGCCATCTCTTATAGTGCTTCATTAAGTGGGAGATATTTAAATGTAGCATTATTTCTTCCACACTATTCAACCAAAAGAATAATTAAAAGAACGGATAAGAAAGCCAAAAAAAGATAAGAGAATAGAAAAAAAAGAGCTTAACCCCATATTGAAAGCATCATTGGTTCCTCCTAAATTTTGTTTTTCAGTTGATCATGCAGACTTTGAATTAACATCCTTCTATATGAGTTCATTATAAGATAAAAGACAATAACATATAAATACAACCACTTCCAGACTTTCAACTTCAGTCATAATCAAAACTGCACTAAATTCTGATAAATAGCTATCAAATGATCAAATAAAATGATAATAACATAATGAATACGTGAAAAATGGACTCAATATTTCAAGTCATTTTTGTTAAACTACAAGTTTCTTCTACTATGATTAGAAGCTACATTAATAATCTCTTTACCTCTATACATAAACAAGGAAGAAGGCTTTTTGAATATGATATTAAAATGGAAATTGATTGACGACAATAGTAATTTCGACATGATAAGAATACCATTGTCTTTTCTTCAAACTCATCACTTAATTTCTATACAACAAAATGATATGGCAAAGGGAATATGTAATATGGGTTTACTTAATTTTACTATTGATTTAGAACAGCTTGATGATACAATGGCAAAGTAAAAAATAGATACTGACAAGAATATGGCAGCAATGTTTGAAATCTTAAGGAGGAAGAAGCATGTTCCACTAGAAAGCCTAATCTTGAACATAAAATCTTTTGTGCAAACAATGGAAAACCTTTTTTCTTTATCATTGTTAGTTAAATATGGTTGTGTTGAAATAACTTTGGATGAAAATGGTTCTCACTATGTTTGTAAGATATTTCATTGACCATAATCTCGTATTTTTCTTCTTGTTTTTTTTAATCCTATCTATATCTACGATGTATGAGATTTTCCTTTTCAACACCAAGAAATGCTCCAACATCCAACTTAGTTATGTCAAAAGAAGTTTCTTTTAGTCATTTTATGTTCATATATGATTACCAAGACTGGAAGGTAAGAGGAATTGCTAGTATTTATAAAGCAATAATTCATCAAGGTGTATACTAGAAAACCATATGAGTTAAATTTGTAAGCCAAGAGTTTTAAGGCTTACAGTCAATTTAAGATAATGAATATTCAATTTATTGTTAAGTATCTTGTTTAGTGTTGGGCATCCACCAATAACTTAATTTCTTATATTTCTCAATCGTTGAAATATATTTCCAAATACAATTAAATTATCATGGCCAATTCTTCACTTTGAATTATACCATTGTGATATGCTGAAGCTTGTTTTCACTAGCTATTATGTATTTTCAAATTATTAGTACCAAGTTTGAAGATATATGTTATTTATTGTTGTATTTGTCTTTTTTATTTTACCAAAAGGAAAACTTATGCAATGCATGTAATCATATGTAATTTGGGTTATTAATTTATGAATTGTGTTTATATTTTCTTAGTCTACAACTTGATCTGCACTTTTTATGTTGTTTTCCTTTCTACTTCTCTCTTGTAGACATTTTTTCTTTGTGCCTTTTCTTGAGTTACTTCTTATGTAATAGTTAACCTTAATGTTGGAAAAGATTTTTGAAAAATCCATCATGACCGCTTCCCTTATTTTCTCATTATAGCAACCTCTTTACTTTCTTACTATCTTGCATTGTTTCTCCTAGTTTATGTTTTCAAATCCAATCAAGGTTTTAATTTGACCATATTACGGTAGATTTAATGATTTTATGTTAATTGGCTTTCAAATAAGGCACTTACTACATTACTTCTCCTTAAAAGAGTGATGTTCATCTAATTTTCAAAATGCAATCATTATCGAAAACCAACAAAAGGAATAAATTATTTTATTTTTATTTTTTAAATGAGCCTAATTATTGCATTAAAAACTATCATACTCTATGATTGTCATCCCCAGGACATGCTTTAACTTTTTAAATTCTCTTACTGGGTCCTTAACACATTCAGGCAGAAAGCATTCCATAAATGTCTTTGAATTCATCCCACTCTAAGGGTTGTGCTATAGTCCTTCTTCCCCATATTAAAGGATGAAACCATACCTTAGCCATATATGATAATTGGAAGTATAATACTAGCTTTATAAATTTGTTACCAGAATACCCTAAAGCTCTACAAATTTTCTCTAGCGCATCTATGAACTACTACAGGTCCTTACTACTAGATGACTTAGTAAAAGTAGGGGGTCTCAACTTTAGAAACTATGATAAAGTCACTTTTATACCAACAGGCCGATTTTCTTGTTCAACTAGCCCTACTAATACTTGCGCTATAATAGTAGTCTCTGGTTGCTAAGGATCCCTTTGTCCTTAATTCACTATCAGACTAACTATAGCCTCTATAATCCTTTACAACCCTTGAATGCTAGCGATCATATCTGCCATAACTCTCTCCTAGGGATGAGATACTATTCTTGCCTTAAGGGCTTTATCCTGAGCATTTCCCTATAAATTCTCTCTAAATGCTTTAGTAGACCTGAGACCTTAGCTACCTCTTATAACTTTAGAATTGTGTTGGCTTTTACTATGGCCCCTCATAACTAGCACTGTAGATTAAGCACATTCCTCAACTAACTACTCATAATCTGTAGCTTCTCTAGGAACAACTCCTATTCTTTGCGACATTTTATACTATTCAAAATAAAACACATTTTAGAACACTTATCAACTTTTATCATAAGGCATATTAAAGGATTGACTCAAAATAGAAGGAAAAATGACATCATACAGAATCCCTTGAGTAGTACCTTAATTATAAATATGTCTAGCTTATATCTATATTCAAGGTCCTACATAAAAGGTCCTTTACCTATGAAACCACAAGGAAACCTAAAACTCTTGTGCCAACTTTGTTAGGACCCTAGTTTAAGGAGTACGTGATTGGCACAGGTGAAAGGAAATTCTCACCCCATAAGCCTCTAACTAAGCACAGATATATAGATAAGATTCAAAATCACATAACATTTATACACACACGCACACACACACACACACACACACACACACACACATATCATGTCCACAATGGGCTCAAAACATAATCTTATAGAAACTTTCTTTATCAATACAAAACCATAATTATCATTTATAAATCCATGAAACATATAAAAGTAGGGATTCTGCCTATAGTTCATAGAGTATATCTAGATTACAATCTTAAGACAAAACAACAGATAACTAAGGTGCCCCCTAATATAAAAAGGGGCTAACCACTAAGTAACTCAGACTCACTACATAAGAGGGGATGTATCCAGTTCTTTATTACTATCTAAAAATGTAAAAATATAAAGGAGTGAGTTTGAAACTCAGTAATCCCTACAATAACAAAAATATGACAAGCAGGGCATGACTTTTTTGTAATAAAAGTTTAAATAAAAGAAAAATGTCTCTGTAAGCATTGTATGAAAAAAAAAAAATTTGTCAAAGTTTAAGGAAATCAAAGACTTAAAGTTCATAAGTGAAGAAAGAGGGTAAGAGTTCATTGTAAAAAGTTATACAAATGCTAAAAAACCTTAGAAACTCATGTAATTAAATGAAATTAAAAAAAGCATATTGGGAGGACTCTACATCAAAACCATGATCAACTTCCCAAGTACACAGTAAGAGGGAGTAATCACAATCAATAAGGTGAAAGCTTGTAGTTCCATCAAGAAAATGCTGGCAATTTCCATCAGGTAAAAGCATATACTTTTTATCAAGCAAAAGTCTGTAATTTAGACGTCAAGGTGCACTAGGCTAGCACTCACTATTGTTAGCTAATAGTGTTTTTAATTACAGTTTCTCTAAGGAAAATAATATATGAAAACAAGTTTAAACTCTATAAAATTTAATATAATAGAAATCTCATAAAATCATTTCCTCCATCAAACTAGCTTAGCTTAATATCAATTTCTATTCCATAGGCCAGATAAATAGCCAATTCAACAAGTTCAAAATCATTCTGTTTTCAATAGGCACAAGAATTCCCATACTATTCCTCATTTAATATCATATCATTCAAAGTAGCCATATCAATTTCATTAAACCATAATCCATTACAAATCAAGAAGTTTTCTTTTAAAACCAAACAATATCAAAATATTCTTTACACAACATAATTTGAACTCAATCATAACTCAAGTTCTATCTTCAATAATCTCAATAGAGGATTTACATAAAGGAAAAGTAACCTTCATGCCTAGGGATTCTAATGGGAGATATTATAACAATAACATACAATTTAAAGATAATATCATTTCAATTTAGAAATTTGGTAAATAATTCTCAAGAAAGACAAAAATTCTATTTCAAGTTTAAAAAAATCTCCACAGCGTAAAAATAATGGTATCAATAAATTAAAGAGAGCAACTAAGAGAGACTATAGTAAGTATTATCTACTTAAAATCCAAGGGTTCGATGTTGGTAAACCCTTTTTTACCAACTTCCAAATGCCCAATCGATCAAACAAGCTTCAATTTCAATCATGAGAGGTCTCAAAACCTTTGTAGAGTTTTTACCCAAATTTCTCCGTTGTTTTATGGTGAGATTGATAGGTCCAAATGGTAATACTCTTTGCCATAAGTCCAAAGATACCAATAGAGTTAAGATTAGATGCTTAGAATCTTCGAGAGGGAGAGATAGAAAGTTTTAAAGAGAAAGTGAATTTGTGGAGGAAGAGCAGGGGATCTTCATTAAAAAACATGGGGGATACTTTTAAAATTTGAGAGGGTAGTTTCATAAATTTACCTAGCATTTTTATAATAGGGATTTTGGAATAAGAAGTTTTCAAGTTATAGTGCTAGCATCACAATGGTAAAACGAGAGCATCGTAGTACTGAGCTCTTTGGACTCTTGGAATAGGACTTCATGATTTTGGCATCACGACATTAAGCTTTCTAGAATCTGAGGTTGGAAATATAGACTTCTGCTATCGCAATGCTGGAAGGCTTGCGTTAGGATGCTGACTTTTCTATTTTTTAGCTTGAACTTTTAGGAAATTTGGTGTCGTGATGGTGGGAACGAAGAGTTACAAAGCTGGCTATTTGGGATGGCTTTTAGAATTTGGTCTCTATAAAATTCAAAATTCCAACTTTACATTCCTAAAACAACCATATACAATAATCCATCATTAAGTTTTACCAACACATCACACAAAATGTAAAATTCATGCAATTAAACTTAAGGTTATTATAATTTCTTATAAGACTATGTTTACTAATTTTGTTACTTTTCTATAATTATAAGTTTCTATTATTATATTTATCTTTTGAATTTGTTATATTTTCTAAAAAAATTATTTCATTGGATTTTTTTATAAGGAGGTAAATCTGTAATTTTGTTTAAGATGTTGTTGAAGGATTTTGTATTGTTGAAAATTCAGCTTCATATAAATTATACATTATTAAAAAAATATTAAACATGATGGTTATTCTATTCTATTATAGTTTATGTTACCTACTCATTGAGTTGAAAAACTCAGCCCTCCTCTATTTTTCATGTTTTTATATAAAGTTTAGAATCAAATATGCTTGTTGTTACTAGTAGGATATTCTTGGTGAGCCCAATTTGTTCTAGTAGGCTTAGTTTTTTTTTTTTTTTTTTTATCTATGTGAGTTATGATACTCTAAAGTATGCTATATTCCCACAGGAAATATCTTTTCTTCCAATATGTATAAGTTATGTTTTTTCTTGGGATAGACAGTTTTGTATAAAACAGAGAGTAACGTTTTTAGCTATAATTAAAGATGAAATTTTCTGAAATTCTGATAAGTTCTAATAAATTATCCTTTTTTGTAAAAAGAGTGAAGCTCTCTCTGATATATTTTTTATTTGGATTTGGAATTGGATATATGTTTCATCTACATAAGGATTTTGATCTTTGAAATTTTTTTATGTGAAAAGAAAATCTTTCAACATTAGTTATGTGAAAGTTTTATATGTGAACTATTTTTGATAAATGTTTTGAATGTTTTATTGTTTTAAATAAGTGAATCTCTAAATGTTGCATTGATATGTTCATAATTAAGCATGATTTTCATACTTTTAAACTTAATTTTTGTTTAATTTATGTAAAATATGATTAGGAATTAGATTTGTTTTGTGTTTTGTGTTGTAGGAGAAAAGGAAGAAGAAAGTAGGAGAAAAAGATAAGAAATTTATGAAAAAATACTTAATTACAGTGATTTCAGACCTTTCAGAACTAATTAGACCATATTTCCCACATATGACCTACAATAAAAGTGATTCAAGAGCCTAGGAAATGATAAAACAATAATATACTTTTATGTTGAGCACTTTATCAAATTTGGGAGACTTCTGAGCATTACAGAGCTCGAAAGTCATAATCATAGTGCAGCAAGATAAATCTTGATCTTTAATCAGTAATTTGGGAATATGACCATAATAATAGATTTGATTAAGGCGATTCTAGTGCTTGTAGAAAGTTAAGAGATAGGGTTACAACTTTTATGTTAACAATTTTTTGAAATTCTAGAGAAATCTTAGCTTCGCAGTGCCCATAAGAGAAATCTTGGGCATTGCAGTAGTGCATCCTCAAATGTACATAGTACCACAGTGCTGCCCTAGAGTGCCGCGGCATCTACCGCCACTGTAGAAAGTGAAAGTTGTAATTTTTAGGTTATTTTAACTCTAATTGTCCCAAGAACAAACATAGAAGCAATCCTACTTCATTTAGGATTCTCCCAACCTTTAAATAAGAGGAAAAGGAAGCATGAAAAAGGCATCCAAGGATCCAAGGATCAAATTATCTTCTTCTCTTCTTCTTTATATTTTCTTATGGCTGATAATTGCAACTTACTGCAGTTTTCATAAGCTTTCGAAGTATGTTTACTGCACTGTTTTGATACATTGAGCACTTTTATTCCTGGACTTAATTAAATGGAATGACTCCCTTGGATATACTATCACCCATCTCACTGCTGCAGCAATTTTGTAAACATTTGTGGCAATTAAGCCAGCAACACAAGTGAGATTGAGTGAGCTGCCCCTTTTTGTCTTTACATGTGGAACTGATTATGCTGCTATGGCGCAGGTAGCAGAGGAGCAGAGCTGCGCAGCAGGTGCAGCACCCACCTAACAGGAGAAAACAGCAACCAACTGGCACTGCAAGCTGCTGGTTGGGCTGAGGCAGAAAGGCATCCACTACTGAAAGTGGAGGGAAAAAGCTGACACAAGGACGCTGACTGCAGAGTAGGAGGAATGACGGCAAAAGCAAGGCAGCTGACTGGGACCACAAAGCTGAACAATAAAGAGAGATAGAGAGGGGGAGACAACAAAGACACGAGAGTGGGGGTGTAATGGAGAGAATAGTTACACACTGCCAAGAAGCATTAGAGCACGAGATAGAGTGCAATCCCGGAATTCTATTGTTCGCTATTGTGTTTTCATTTTTCTTCTGTTTTCTATCAAGACTGCACTTGCATTTCTTTTATCACTAGAGATGTATACCAGTGATTCTGGGATTTTTGTAACCAGTGTAACCATGAGGTTTGGCTAGTTTTCGGCTAAGGTTGCACAAGGGTTGTAATGAACTTGAGCACACTTTTAGTATAACACATTTCGCTGCAGCACTGTTTTTACATTCAACTGTGTTTATATTTTAAATACCCCTGATAACAGAAGTCAGTGGAGGTAGTCTGAGGCCTATATTCACCCGGGAGGGGAATAGAGGCTGGAAAAACAAGTTGAATATATGGGGATAGCCAATATAAGAATATATGGTCCCCCATTACCCTAGCAATGGAGCTTTATGCACAACTCGAGGTTGAAGACCGCTGCAGGGATGCAGGTCTAAACCTCAGAATTGCAAGGAATGGAAGTCTGGGAAGACTCCATTCAAGACCGAACTAGGCACCTAGGACAATTTCTGTAGCAATTCCTGGAGCAAATATGAGTGCAATAGTTCATGGCAACCCTGAGCAACCCTAGACCTCCCTATTCCATTTTTTTTACACCCTAGTACCCCTCATCCTAGTTATAGTTGTATTTAATTGTTCCACCTTTATTTTATCTTATAAACCGTCCTCTCTTTGCTACAACATTTAACACAACAAAAGTCTCCTTAACAGTTTTAGTTTACTCCTCATGGGATGATACTCTCTCATCACTTTATTACTTGGTCACGCCACGTGCATTTGCGTTCGGACACTGTATTCATCTTTGTATGATAACCAACAAGTTTTTGACACTGTTGCCGGGGAGTGTCAACTTTAAAATTGTTCTTAGATACTTGACTGTGTGAAGTGTTTTTAGTTATATCTATCATTCACTCTGGCATTTTGTTGAACAGGTAACGCAGTGCATGAGCCGAGCTGACAGAGAACTTCTGCCTCTAGATCCAGAGATAGAAAGAACGCTTTTGAGAAGAAAAAGAGGACAGTTAGGACCTCAGCAGTAGGCAAGAATGGCTAATCAGAATGGTGCAAACAACATGGACGATAGAGATAGAGTCCTAAATGCTTATGTTTAATCAAACTTGAATGGGTTGAACCCGAGTATTGTGAGACCAGAGATCGAGGATCTACACTTTGAGCTCAAGCCAGTAATGTTCCAGATGCTGCAGAATGCAGGCCAGTTCAGTCGAATGCCTACAGAGGACCCTCATCTTCACTTAAGAGTATTCATGGAAGTCACGGATGCTTTCAAAATGAATGGGGTAATAAAAGAAGTGCTCAGGCTAAAGCTGTTCCCTTACTCATTACAAGATCGAGCAAAAGTGTGGCTGAACTCTCTGCCACCAGACTCTATTGCTAATTGGAGCGATTTGGCTGAGAAGTTTCTACTGAAATATTTCCCGCCCACCAAAAATGTCAGATTAAGAAATGACATCACCTTTTTCTAGCAGTTGGAGGGCGAATCATTGTATGAAACTTGGGAGAGGTATAAAGAGCTATTACGGAGATGCCCTCATCATGGAATCCTTTACTACATTCAGATGAAACCTTTTACAATGGCCTTAATGCTCAAACCCGCACTATAGTGGATGCAGTAGCTAACGGGGCACTTTTGTCCAAAACGTATATTGAGGCATATGAGTTGCTCGAAAGAATGGCTAGTAACAACTATCAGTGGCCTATGGACAGAGTTTCCACGAGCAGAAAAACGGCAGGCATGCATGAAGTGAGTGAAGTTACCTTTCTCACAGCCCAGCTAGCCTCGCTGGTTAATGTCTTGAAAAACCAGCAATCGAGCCGCCCTCAAATAGCCAATGCAGTCTAGGAAACTGGACCATCTTGTGTATTGTGCAATGGACCACATCTATTTGAAGCTTGTACCTCGAACCCAGAATCAATGTGCTACGTGGAAAACATGAATCACACTAACAATCCCTACTCTAACACATATAACCCAGGATGGAGACAACACCCCAATTTTTCCTAGAGCAACTATGGTGTGGGACAAGGGAGCAACTCTACTCCACAAAAACCATAGGTTCCCCCTGGCTTCCATCAGCAGAGACAGCAGCCTCACGAAACCACCACTTCATTGGAATCCCGGATGAAGGAATACATGGAAAGGAATGATGCTCTAATCCAGAGTCAAGCAGCCTCATTACGAAATCTGGAAACTCAAGTGGGACAACTTGCCAATGAACTAAAAAGCAGACCCCCGGGGACTCTTCCAAGTAATACTGAAGTCCCTAGGAGAGAAGGGAAAGAGCACTGCAAGGCTATAGCTCTAAGAAATGGGAAGATGGTGGAGGCAACAAAGGCAAAAGGACAGAATCAGAAAGACTCCACTGTACCCTCGGAGACAAGGAAAGAAAAGCAACAACAAGAGGAGGAGGTTAGCGAGGAAGCAACCATCTTTGGAGAAAATGCTGCAGTTATGCCACAGCAAAATTCGGCAACTTTGCCGCAGCAAGGCATGTAGCAAACCAAGCTACCTCCCCCCTTCCCTCAGAGATTTTAGAAAAAGCAGAATGACTAGCAGTTTAGAAGATTCCTAGACGTCCTGAAATAGCTGCACATTAACATTCCTCTGGTGGAAGCACTAGAGCAGATGCCTAACTATGTAAAGTTCATGAAGGACATTCTGACCAAGAAGCGAAGATTTGGCAAGTTTGAAACTATTGCCCTCACAAGGGAATGCAGTGCTGTGCTGCAGAATAAGCTGCCACCCAAACTTAAGGATCCAGGCAGTTTCACCATACCTTGTTCCATCGAGAACCAGTATTTTGGCAAGGCACTTTGTGACTTGGGAGCAAGCATCAACCTCATGCCAATGGCCATCTTTAAAAAACTAGGAATTGGAGAAGCAAGGCCTACCACAGTCACACTGCAATTAGCAGACAGATCCATTGCCCATCCAGAGGGAAAAATAGAGGATGTCCTAGTTAAGGTGGACAAGTTCATCTTCCCAGTAGACTTCATAATACTGGACTATGAAGCTGATGCAGAGGTACAAATTATTCTGGGCAGACCATTCCTAGCAACTGGCCAGACATTGATTGATGTCCAGAAAGAGGAATTAACCATGAGAGTCCAGGATGAGCAGGTTACATTCAATGTACTCCAAACCATGAGGTTTCCCAGTGAAGAGGAAGAGTGTGCAGTTGTGTTTGTGATAGACACATTGGCATCAGAGCAGTTAAGAAAATGCTGCAAGGACCTACCATCAGTAGCATGGACAGAAGACTCAGATTCAGAAGAGGAGAACAAGAAAGAATGGGCCTGGATTGATGTCAGACATGGCATTAGGAAGTAGGGGCCAGTGAAGGAGCCATTATATGTGACCCCACCAGAATCAAGGTTGTTAAAGACATCAGTAGAAGACCCACCGGTCTTGGAACTGAAGCCATTGCTAGCACACCTCAAGTATGTGTATTTAGGAGAAACAACCACTCTTCCTGTGGTTATCTTAGCACTTTTGACAGGAGAACAAGAGGAGAAATTAGTCTTGACACTGAAGAAATTCAGAAGGGCTATTGGTTGGACACTAGCTGATATTAAAGGAATCAACCCTTCATTCTGCATGCACAAGATCCTTTTGGAGAGTAATGAAACAGGGTCCATAGAACCCCAACGGAGGCTCAACCCAATAATGAAGGAGGTGGTAAAGAAGGAGATCATCAAATGGCTGGATGTTGGAATCATTTACCCCATATCAGATGGCTCCTGGTTTAGTCCAGTCCAATGTGTTCCTAAAAAAGGGGCATGACTGTGGTGGAAAATGAAAATAATGAGCTCATCCCCACCAAGGTGGTGACTGGCTGGAGGATATGTATGGATTACAGGAAGCTAAACAAAAGCACCAGGAAAGATCACTTTCCCTTGCCATTCATTGATCAAATGTTAGATAGATTCGCAGGAAGGGAATATTATTGTTTCCTGGATGGCTATTCAGGGTACAACCAGATTACTATAGCACCGAAATATCAGCATAAGACTACCTTCACCTGTCCTTATGGTACCTTTGCATTTCAAAGAATGCCATTTGGACTCTGCAATGCTCCAGCAACATTTCAGCGATGCATGCTGGCAATTTTTACAGAGATGGCTGAGCAATTTGTGGAAATTTTCATGGATGACTTCTCAGTCTTCGGGGATTCCTTTGACCTATGTTTGGAAAACCTTGCTAAAGTCTTACAATGGTGTGAAGAAACAAACTTGGTGCTGAACTGGGAGAAGTGTCAGTTTATGGTAAAAGAGTGAATTGTGCTGGGGCACAAAGTTTCTCAAAGAGGACTTGAAGTTGATAAGGCCAAGGTGGAAATCATTGAGAAACTGCCTCTGCCCATCTCTGTCAAAGGCATCCGAAGCTTCTTGGTTCATGTAGGATTTTATAGGAGGTTCATCAAAGACTTCTCTAAGGTTGCCAAACCTTTATGCAGTTTGCTCGAGAAGGACAAAACTTTCTGTTTTGATGAAGGTTGTATGATAGCATTTTGTGACCTCAAGAAGAAATTGAGTACAGCCCCAGTTATAGTGGCACCAAACTGGACCTCTCAATTCGAGCTAATATGTGATGCTAGCAAAGAAGCATTGGAAGCTGTTCTCGGATAGCGTAGGAACAAGCTTTTTCACTCTATATATTATGCCAGCAAAACACTACAGGGGGCCCAACTGAACTACACACTGACAGAGAAGGAATTGCTTGCAGTAGTGTTCGCCTTCGAAAAATTCAGAGCATATCTGGTAGGACCAAAAGTGATAGTGCACACAGACCATTCTGCCATTAAACACTTGGTTAGGAAAAAGGATTCCGAGCCCGGGCTCATTCGGTGGGTGCTTTTGCTTCAGGAATTTGACTTAGAGATCAGGGATAGAAAAGGAACTAAAAATCAAGTGGCATACCATCTCTCCATACTGGAAGGAGACATCTTAGGAGAAAATGAAATTAACGAGAGGTTCCCAGATGAACAACTCTACCTACTGTCCCAACATGGTGTGCTATGGTATGTTGATTATGTAAATTACCTGGTGAGTGGACTGCTCCCACCAGACTTGACACTTCAGCAAAAGAAGAAATTTCTGCATGAAGTGAACTCATATTACTGGGATGAACCATATCTGTTTAAACAGTGCACTGATCAGATGATAAGAAGATGCATTCCCAAAGAAGAGGTGGAGCAAATTCTACAGCAATGCCATGCTTCCCCCTATGGAGGCCACTTCGGAGGAGTAAGAACTGCAAACAAGGTACTGCAGGCCGGGTTCTACTAGGCTTCTCTATTCAAGGACACCAATTCCTTCGTAATGCAATGTGACCGATGCTAGAGGACAGGGAACATATCTCGCAAACATGAAATGACACTAAACAACATCCTAGAGGTGAAATTATTTGATGTATGAGGAATAGATTTCATGGGACCATTTCCCTCGAGTTTTGGCAACCAATACATCCTAGTAGCCGTCGACTATGTTTCAAAATGGGTGGAAGCCAGTGCATCTCAGACTAATGAAGCCAGAGTGGTGACAAGATTTCTGAAGAGAAACATCTTTACAAGGTTTGGAACCCCCAGAGCCATCATCAGCGATAGAGGGACCCATTTTTGCAATAGGCCATTCAAAGCACTCCTAACTAAATATGGAGTAAGCCACAAGGTGGCAACACCCTATCACCCATAAACGAGTGGATAGGTTGAAGTCTCCAACAGAGAGATCAAGAGAATTCTGGAGAAAACAGTAGGCCCCACGAGGAAGGATTGGTCTTCAAGGTTGGATGATGCATTATGGGCATATAGAACAGCCTACAAGACACCACTGGGCATGTCACGATACAAGTTGGTATTTGGGAAGGCTTGTCATCTACCAGTAGAGCTAGAGCATTAAGCATATTGGGCAGTGAAGAATTTAAACCTGAATCTGGAAGCTGCTGGGGAGAAAAGGATGCTGCAGCTAAATGAGCTGGATGAATTCTAAGGGTAGGCTTATGAGAATGCCAAACTATATAAGGAGAAAGCAAAGCAATGGCATGACAAGAAGATACAACCAAGGAACTTCGAAGTAGGACAGAAAGTGCTGCTGTATAATTCCAGGCTGACTTTGTTTCCTGGAAAATTAAAATCTCGTTGGTCTGGTCCTTTTCGCATTAGTAAGGTTTTCCTTTTTGGAACTGTAGAATTGGAGGAAGAAAAGGAAGGAAGGACATTCAGGGTTAATGGACAAAGGGCCAAGCATTATCTGGGAGGTGATGTGGACAGACAGCACACCTCAACCCACCTACAAGAGCAATGAGCAAGGAGAAAGTCAGGCTGTTGACTCTAAAACAAGCGCTCATGGGAGGCAACCCATGTTTAAATTTGTTGTTGATTAATTTGACAATTTTAGATAATTTAAATCATGAATCTAATAGCATTTATGTTTGTTACGTAGGATGGGAAGCATAGAAGTTTGTAGAACCAATTTTTGTTTTGCTACAGCAAAACTATACGAAAGATAGTCCCTGCTTTGCTATAGCAGGATTAAGAACAAACCACCTCTGCTGCAGCAAAATCCTAGACAAGCCAGTTTTTGCTGCACTGTTGCTGCAGCAAACGCAGTCAGCCCTAAATCAAGGAGTTCCCCTCTACTATGCTTCTTATAATATATATATATATATATATATATTCAAAAAATTGTTTTCAGAAGCAAAATAGGGGCGGGAAAAAGGCAGAAGCCCATAAGTCACGAAAACACATCTTCCACCCTCATTAAACCTCTGCAACTCCCACACCCCCTTCACCTTCAAGTACCTCACCCGAATTCCCAAAACCCATACAGTTCCCTCACCTCCTTCGCACCAGAAACCTCCACTTCCAAACCCTTGTACCAACCATGCTGAGAATCAAGACGGTGGCTCGAAAGGCGAGTAAGGTGAAGAAGTTCACCTCCGAAGAGAGCAAACAGAGATACGATGAGGAAATCCTGCTGCGAAATTTCTGCGCAGAAAAGGGCTTCACTTTCACGGCCACGGAGGATTTGGCACTACCAATGTACGTTGGCATTGTGGTCAAACGGAGGGGATAGGAAAATTTTTCCAGTCACCCGTAAACTGCTCTTATCCGTTTGGTTCAGGAATTTTATGCAAACTTCTCACCAGACAATGAGAAGTGGGTGACAGTCTGGAAGACTAGGGTTCAGTTTGGCCAACCTCCATAAACAAGGCTTACAATCTGCCAGACGAAGAAGACCAGTACGAGGCCTATCTACAGGGTATGCAGGACCAGGATTGGGATGCTATGCTTACCCGGGTATGCCTTCCCGGCACCAGTTGGGATAAGTCCCCTCAAGGCTCCACCACCATCAATCAGATCTCTCTGGTACTTGCAGCAAAGGTGTGGTACCACTTCCTCAAGACCCGCTTGCTACCTTCTACCCATGGGCAGACAGTGAGCGGAGACAGAGTAGCAATGGTTGATACACTCATATCCGGCAGACCACTCAACGTTGGCTGAATCATCAGTGGCAAAATTAAAGTATGCGCCAACCGGAAAAAGGGAAGTTTACTTTTCCCTTCCCTCATCAATATCCTGTGCAAGAATCGTGGAGTCCCAGACTCCATTGATGAAGAAGTATTGCAGGACACCAACCCCATCACTGCTATCACTATTGCTTGGATTGTCAAAGAGAAAGCTACCCCACACCCACCAACTGCTTCTCGAGATCCCCTACAATCTGCCGGCCCCTCTGCTTCTTCCTTTACCCCTCAGCCAGTTGACAAGACCTTACAGTTCATCCTCCATCAACAAGCTACCATTCTCAGGCAGCAAGTTGTGCTTTTGCAACTTCAGCAAAAGTTTTGGCATTATGAGCAGAAAAAGGATTTTGCCCTTCACACCACCCTCGAACAGAATTATAAACAATTTTTCCCATTTCTTGAGTTTCCCACTGACTTGCTCCATACCACCTTCGAGGAGTCAGGCCTAGCACCTGAGCTACAGACAGAACAGCAAAAGGATTCTTAAGGATCCTCCTCTAGCAAGGAGCCCCACCCAGAACCCCAACAGACACTAGTAAGAGCTGAGTCCTCTGATGATGATGAGCCCATTGCAAAACGGGCAGGAATGATGAGCAAAGGGAAGGCCCCACAACAATCAACACAACACAGAAGTGGGCTTAGAATCTCCTCAAGGTCTTCTGGGGGTCAATGCCCTTAGGGTGCTACACCATCAGGAAGTTCCTTTAACTCTTATTCCTTCTCTGCTGCATTTGGAATTCCTTTGCCTCTGCTTCTGTTTTTGGGTGTCTTTTGTGTTTTTAGCCATTGCATCAGCAGTGAGGACACTGCTCACCTTTAAGTTTGGGGGGGTTATATAATGTTTACTGTGGCATTTTTGTGGCTTAGTGTTGCTTTAGTTATTCCCGTAGAGTTTGCTGAAGCATGAACATGTTTATTTGTATTTTTCTTATCTATGTTGCTTTTTTTCTGTGCTACTGATTACTTATGTTCCTGCTTACCTGTGTTGGATGAGTCTGCATTAGTACTTACTTGTTTTGATGTATATAGTTATACATGTATGTTAAAAAAAGAGAGAAGAGAAACACAGGGAGATAAGCCTTATCCTGCTATAGTTCTGGGATACTCTATGAGGAGGGTTGGAAGTTGCACAAAACCAGAATAAGAAACCTACACCCTTGCCCAATCACACATAAAACCTTCTTCTAATGAGCATAGAAGATGGGCAGTTTTTGCAAGAGAAAATTGGTAATTTCAGAAGTTGGACTTAAAATTTTTAGCGCCAATATTGAGAGTCTTCTGTGAAATTAGGAAAGAGGCATAAGTTATTTGTGAGAAAGGCTAAAGTTTGGGGGGGAAGTAGAAAATAAAGAGAGAAATGTGGACACTCCAATGCCTCTGTAGTTCCTTAGTAACCAGGGGTATGCATGAGCCCCATGTGTGCCTTTGCGTAAAACAGGGACATATAGTACGAGTGCGATGCTGTTAAAGTGTGATAAGGCTGAGTAACCGGGTGTCCTCATCAACACATGTTGGCATTCACGTCAAAAGGCACTAATGACCTCGGCTAATCAATATCTGTTTTGAAAAAAAAAGGAAGAAGAAAAAAGAAAGAGAAAGAATGGAAGTCCGTAACTACCCCCTATATAAGTTACCCTGACTATGCCTATGTTGAAATATGCCAACTCATCCTAAGAAAGGAAGCTTGATATATTAGCATAAAAGTCTTAGGAACTTTGGCTGATATTGACCCAATAGACTCTTGGGGAAACTGTCCATATCACACATACACAACTTTAAGTAGGGTTTTGGTTGAGATTGGGAAGAAGGCATGTGGTGTTTTTTATAGGGAACAATCTTGAGAGTTGAGAGCTATCAGTAGGATTATATGGAATTAGGCAGGAGAGAAAAGATCTGAAATTAATTGAAAAGAAAGGTGTGGTGAATAGAACAAATTGCTTGGGGACAAACAATCCTTTAAGTTTGGGGGATTTGATAACTACAACTTACTGCAGTTTTCATGAGCTTTCGGAGTATGTTTACTACACTGTTTTGATACATTGAGCACTTTTATTCTTAGACTTAATTAAATGGAATGACTCCCTTGGATATACTATCACCCATCTCGCTGCTGCAGCAATTTTGTAAACATTTGTGGTAATTAAGCCAGCAACACAAGTGAGATGTAGTGAGCTGCCCCTTTTTGTCTTTACATGTGGAATTGATTCTGCTGCTATGGCGCAGGTAGCAGAGGAGCAGAACTGCGCAATAGGTGCAGCACCCACCTAGCAGGAGAAAGCAGCAACCAACTGGCACTGCAAGCTGCTGGTTGGGCTGAGGCAGAAAGGTATCCACTACTGAAAGTGGAGGGAAAAAGTTGACACAAGGACGCTGACTACAGAGCAGGGGGCATGACGGCAAAAGCAAGACAGCTGACTGGGACCACAAGGCTGAATGATAGAGAGACAGAGAGGGGGAGACAACAGAGACACGAGAGTGAGGGTGTAAAGGAGAGAATAGCTACACACTGCCAAGAAGCATTAAAGCACGAGATAGAGTGCAATCCTGGAATTCTATTGTTCGCTGTTGTGTTTTCATTTTTCTTCTATTTTCTATCAAGACTGCACTTGCATTTTTTTTTATCACTAGAGATGTATACTAGTGATTCTGGGATTTTTGTAACCAGTGTAACCATGAGGCTTGGCTAGTTTCCGGCTAGGGTTGCACAAGGGTTGTAATGAACTTGAGCACACTTTTAGTATAACACATTTAGCTGCAGCACTATTTTTACATTCAACTGTGTTTATATTTTAAATACCCCTGATAACGGAAGTAAGTGGAGGTAGTCTGAGGGCTATATTCACCCGGGAAGGGAATAGAGGCTGGAAAAACAAGTTGAATATATGGGGATAGCCAATATAGGAATATATGGTCCCCCATTACCCTAGCAGTGGAGCTTTATGCACAACTCGGGGGTGAAGACCGCTGCAGGGATGCAGGTCTAAACCTCAGAATTGCAAGGAATGGAAGTCTGGGAAGACTCCATTCAAGACTGCATTGGGCACCTAGGACAATTGCTGTAGCAATTCCTGGAGCAAATATGAGTGCAATAGTTCATGGCAACCCTGAGCAACCCTAGACCTCCCTATTCCATTTTCTTTACACCCTAGTACCCCTCATCCTAGTTATAGCTATATTTAATTGTTCCACCTTTATTTTATCTTATAAACCATCCTCTCTTTGCTACAACATTTCACACAACAAAAGTCTCCTTAACAGTTTTAGTTCACTCCTTATGGGACGATACTCTCTCATCACTTTATTACTCGGTCACAACACGTGCACTTGCGTTCGGACACTGTATTCATCTTTGCATGATACCCAACAATGGCCTTATGCAGCTAATCTCCTTTTTTGTTGGTCGAAGAAGATTGAAACCTCAAGGATCTTTTTGTGCATTGTGAGATGTGAATTTAAGTTTATTATATCAATTTTAATTGAGTGTTGATTATTCATCTATTCTTATTCCCATTATTGTTTCAATTGATATCTAGGGTGCACACTAGTGATCTTATTGTTTTAATATACTATTGAATCATATTTTGAACAAAGTTTTCATTATTATGATTTAAGAGAAAAATAAAATTAATAATTTTGGATTATGAATGATTAGACCTATGGTGAATGATTAATAAAATTAAATACAGCCGATGTATCTATATTTGTTTAGCTTTACTAGTTTCTTTAATTTTTTATGCAGTTAATATGTTAAACTTTACCGATGTACTAAAGGTTCACTATTAATTAGGTTTTTTTTAGGCAATCGTCATCAATTGAATAAACCTAAGGAGGAACAAGGATAATATCTCAATGGTAGATACTCAAATTAAGATTATGTTGTCAATGATCAATGCAATTCTTTGATAGTAGATATCAATCGAAACCAACTCTCTTATTATTAACCACTCTTTATTGTATTATAATTATTCTCTTTTTACTTTAATAATTTACTTTCAGCATTCAAACCTCTATTTTCTCTTTCACAAAAGGTAATACCAGTCTCTGTGAGATCGACCCTTACTCCCACTTTCATAAGTTAGTTTTAAGGTAAGGTATTTATTATATTTGGTGTACCTATGATAGTATTTACCAAATTTTGGCACCGTTGTTGGGGACTGCATCCATTATCTTTTGTGACTTTTACTTTGATTTATGCCTATGACTCGTCTTGCTAATTCTTAGAATCTGCAATACAAACCAAATATTGGAAAATCTATATACAAGCATATAAGAGAAATCCAATAGGAGATTGATCAAGAGAAGAAGAAAGTAATCATGGCTAGGCACCTCAGTTTGAAGGAGCTTGCAGCTTTAGATTTGAATCAATAGCCTTTATGCATTAACTTTCTTAACCTTGATGAAAATATTAATTTTGAATTAAAATCCAAACTGATCCATCTCTTACCTAATTTTCATGGTCTTGTTGGAGAAGACCCACACAAGCACTTGAAGGAACTCCATATAGTATGTATCAGCATGAATCCCCCTAGAGTAACTAAAGAACAAATTAAACTTAGGGATTTTACTTTTTATTTAAGAGATTCAAACAAAGATTGGTTATATTATTTACCATATGGCACTATCACTACTTGGAATGAGATGAACAAGTTATTTTTATAGAGATATTTTCTTGTATCTAGAGCTGCAAATATAAGAAAAGAAATATGCGACATTAGGTAATTACATGGAGAAACTCTTTATGAGTATTAAGAAAAGTTTAAAAAGCTTTGTGCATGCTTCCCACATCATCAAATTAGTGAATAGCTACTGATCCAATATTTTTATGAAGGTCTTTTGGAGGGTGACAAGAGCATGATAGATGCAGCTAGTAGAGGAGCACTAGTAGATAAAACTCTTAAAGCAGCCAGAATCATGATATGTAATATGGCTGCTAACTCTCAACAATTTGTCATTAGGCATGATATCCCAGTTAGAAATACCAATAAGGTAAGTACTTCTTCCTTTCAACAACAAATGCCTGAACTTACCTCTCTTGTGTGCCAAATTTTTATAGGTACACCTCAACCAGTTAAAGTTTATGGAATCTATTTAGTAATGGGGCACCTAACTGATATGTGCCCTACACTTCAAGAAGAATCCATAGAATAAGCTAATACGGTAGGTGGTTTTCTTATACAACCAAAGCAGAATGATCCCTACACTAATACATATAATCTTGGATGAAAGTATCATCTTAACTTTAGGTATAGGTATGCACACCATAGGCCTATAGGACAAAATTTTACAAATTTTTAGCATAACCAATAGGCTTATTATCTTAGACAGACTATACCTTAAAATTCCTAGGTAAAAAGCTCCTTAGAAGAAATAGTTAAATCTCTTGCTGAATCTACTGCAAAAATATAATAGGAATTAAAGTAATTTCAACAAAAGAACAGAACCAGCATCTAGGCTTTGGTAACTCAAATGGGACAACTAGCAACCTCAGTTATCCAGTTAGAGGCTTAGAGTTTAAGAAAGTTGCCTTCCCAAACTGTGGTAAATCTAAGGAAAAATGTAAGTGCCTTCATGCTACAAAGTGATAAATAAGTTGAGATTCCAACGTAAAAGGTACATGTACCAACTAAGTAAAAGGAAGAAAAAAATAATGTAACAATGGAAAGTAAGCATCCAAAAGGTAAGCTTCCACCTTTATTTGAATATGAACCTGCATCTCCATTTCATGAAGCTCTAAAAGAAAATAGGATGAATGAGAAAACTTCTTACTTATATGAGACCTTTAGAAAATGGGAGGTGAATCTTCCTCTTTTAGATACAATCAACCAGGTACCTCATTATGCCAAATTCTTAAGGGAATTATACACCTAAAAGCAGAAGCAAAAGTTGAAAGGAGCTAAAAAAGTAAAAGTAGAGAAGCATGTTTATGCAATTATTCAAAGAAAATTCCCTACAAAGTGCAAAGACCCATGTATGTTTTCTATCCTCTGCACTTTAGGCAATACCAAATTTGAGAAGGCCATGCTAGATCTACAAGCAGCTATTAATGGCATTCCATACTCTATTTATGCATCTTAAGCACTAGGACCTTTTAAAGAAACTAGTGTTATAATTCAATTGACTGAAAAATCTAATACCCTTCCTGAGTGTGTGGTTGAAGATATTTTAGTGCAAGTTGGTGACTTAATTTTCTTTGCTTATTTTTATGTACTTAATATGGAGAATGATGATAAAACCACTCTAATTTTGCTAGGGAGACTATTCTTAAAAACATCCAAGGCCATAATAGATGTTCATAGTGGTACACTGACAATAGAATTTGAAGGAAAAATTATAAAATTCAGTTATTGTAATGCTATGAAAGATCTTACTACCTATACTATTAATATGATATATTTTGTAGCACAGGGTGTTGAACCATAAGAGAAAAAGGTTAAGGAACCAGTCTTGAGTGTTCACTTATAGAAGAATAATGGAGAATTAAAAGTTGCTCCAAAAGTGCAGTAAACAGGTAAGGATCCCCTTACCTTTATACCAAATTCTAATGAAACAGGTGCATATTCTATTTTGCAGGATCCTGGATCAAATTTTCACCTCTTCCCAATCACCCGAAATACTTGGAAGTTGGAGATGCACCATCTATCATAGTTGCCAAAAATCTAGGCGCTTAAAAAGAAGAGGCATTAATGCATATTTTTCAGAAAAAAGGAAGTGTCATTGCAAAAATAGTTGCAAACCTTAAAGGCATAGACCCAGATGTAGAATTGCATTAAGCTTTAAAAATCAAAGGGGCTAAACCCTGCAAAGGTAAAAAATATCTCCCTTGGTTTGGACCCCTTGTTTTTACTAATGCGATTGATTGTCATGCAGTAGAATTTCAAGGCTTGAATCAGTTCGAAAAATTTCAAATCAAGGTGGACATCAATGATCCTCCTTGAATAAAAATAAGGGAACTTTAAGTCAAGCCAACACTTTAAACAAAGGCACTTGTTGGGAGGCAACTCAACAAGGATCTCTTCTTCTTCATCTTCTTCTTAGTAAAAAAAAGATGTGGAATTTAGAAAACTTCAAGGTTTATTAATGCAACACTCCTATCCAGCTCCAAACATGAAAATCAGGGAAGTTCACTTAACATAAATCTCTTCATATTTACCTCTTTATTTTCATCTTTATTTTACGTTGAAGATAATGTAAAGTTTAAGTATGGGAGTGGAAGTATATTTGCCTCAATAATTGTGACTCTATTTTGAGCATCAATTTGTTGAATTTCACTATCAATGCACTTTTATTGCTTTTAGCAAGTTTAGTGATTGTATAAGTGTTTTAATTTATGTTTTGTGTTATTAGGCATAGCCAACAGCCAATAGACAATGATATGACGATCCAAAATTTTTCAGCTCTTGAAAAATGTAAAAAATTCATGGTTGTGTACAACTTTAACTGTTTTGCAATTTTTTTTTACTTTAGAATCCTGAAACTTTTTTGCACAATAAATTTGAGCATTTAATTTGTCTTTTACTTAGAGAAGTTTTATATATCCCAAAAATATTTTATAATCTCAATAGGATTCTATAACTTATTTACATGCTACTTGAGGTAAAATCCTAGACTAATACTATTAATTAATAGATGATTTAGGCCTTATTTGATAGATTAAGCCTTTCAAGCCTAACCTAAGGAATTATATATCCTTAGCTCCTTTATTTGAGCTTAATGGATTTTATATTCTATATCCACAAATGAGCCAAAAGCAAAATTTTGTATAAATATCCTTATTTTTGACCCTATTCATTCACTCCATGATTATTTTTTTAAATATTTTTTTTGTAGAAATTTATTGACCAAAGGGTGGAAAGGTAGAACAAAGGAAAGAAAAGAAAAATCCAAAGAGGATAAAAGCATATGCTGCGAGTGAAAGAAAAGAAATCGATAACCAAGGAAAATAATGAATTAAATTTAGTTGAAGCAAGAAAATGAGTATGGGGGAAATTCCCCAAGCTTAAAAAAGCTAAAGAGATTAGAATTAATCATATAGTGCTAGGTGATTGAGCCTAAAATTATACCCTTTATCTTATACCCCTGCCACAATACAAGCTAAATGAAATCCTATTGATCCTAGAGGTGGTTTTGGCCTACATTAGTGAAGAGTGGCATGAAAAAGAAGCCTATGGAAATCCTAAACTAATTAGAGAGTAGCACCCAAAATTTTGGGATATATAAACTAATCCGAGTAAAAGAAATTTATTGACTCAAAAACATACACACACTTAAGGTTCAAGAGAACAAAATAATGGATTGCATTTGAGTTAATTTTATGCATGGTTATAACCTTTCAAAAAATTTCTTGAGCATATTTTCATGTTATGAGGCAAAAACTTGGTAAGCCTAACACTCACTACATATTTTTTTTTTCATCATTAGGGATTATTTTTCTTAAGGATAAGCAAAAGGTTAAGTGTGGGGGTATTTGATGTGTTTCATAATTAAGCATGATTTTAATACCTTTAAACTTACTTTTTGTTTGATTTAAGTAAAATAATGATTAGAAATTAGCTTTGTTTTGTGTCTTATGTAAGGACTGCTTTTTTTTCTCTTAAAATTAGTATAAGATATTAAACCACATCAAAGATAACAATACAGGAGACAAAACACAAGAACATATGTATATATCATAAGCTTCCTTTTAGAGCTACATCAAGAGTTGGCTATATTTACACGTGCAACCCCAAGTACTAAGCATTACAACCAAAAGTCGAAGTACTATACAATTACACCAAAAATGGATCAGTCCATTAGTTACATATCCATACTTTAACTATATGGCATCATAACACGGGCCATCACCCCTGGGGTGTGAAGGGTGAAGGAGTTGGCACTGGTGTTGGCAACTCTATGACATGTACCACTATAATATTAGAAATAATATTAAATTGTCCCAAGTAAGGGACCTTGACGTCTGCATCTCTAGTAGCAAAGATAAAAACATCATTAGCATTCTAGCTGTCTCTATCTGAGCATGACACCCAAAAGAGAAAGTAGTGAGAACAAAGTCCCAGCAAGTTCAACATCCATATAAATAAACAGAATAAAGAAATCTTACGGGTTATGTCCAGCTGTATAAACTACAAATTTTTTTTCCTTTTGTATTGAAAAGATGACATGAATAAAGCATAAATGAAATAGTATACTTGCATGTTCAATATCCATAATTAGGTTCTACATAAATATCATACATAATGGGTAATTGTATGTGATTTTGTCTTTGTTCAGCAATAGGGTAATGTAAGACCTTTCCTTCTCGCTACTTACACACCACTATTACCTAGTTGGAGTGGCCCTTCTTTTCTTTGGCACATTCAAGGCTAATAGGACATCCCCTATTCGGTACCATCACGACTAACGACCTTGTCTAGTTAGCTTACTAATGTAAGGGTCATCCCACGTCTTATACGTCTTTCTATTTATCTAGCCATAAATCACATCATCAGATATATAATATTCAACATCATATACATTGCTATTATAACAGTTATGTATGCATCATTCCTCCCAAGCATGCATAGTATCATAGAACATATATGCATTAAATATTTTATCAAGTCAAACACCACTTAATTCATCATTGTGATGTAATTCATAACATAAATAATGATTAGCATAGTAAAGGTGAAGCAATCAATGTTGTATTACACTTATCTTTAGGTTATTAGCCTTTAATTTAAGTCCTTTAATTATTATCCAATTATTATGGTTCATTTGGGGTAGAAAAATAGTTGAATTTGAGCTAGGACATCCCCAGACATGGCCTGACCGTGTCATAGAACACGGTTGTGCCTTGGCTGCAGTCATACAAAAACCTGCCCAAAACACAACCTAGTCATGTCCTAGAACACAGCCTTGTTCTGGGCACGCTTATCACTCCCTTTGTATACACAATCCCAAATAGCCAATACAAGGTTCAACTAGCCAAAAATCGAAACAAACATGATTATTCTAGTCATATATTGCATATTTCATCATACCTAAAGAGTTTAAAACATCCAAAATCCCATCCCCCATAAATGTTTTTCCCTATTTGCCTTTTTCTGACATTTATGAGAGATATGCATTTCCAACTACTTCTACTTTCATTAATGCATTTCCATAGCAATTTGTACATACTCACATAAATATATGATCATAAACTTCACAAAACATGCAAGATTCAAGAGGGTTTAGATGTTAAACTTACATTCTACTAACACCCTTAGTTCTTCCCTTTCTTGAGTTTTTGTCTTCTTCCTCTTTTCTACCAATTTTTTGCAGATTTCTACCATCATAAAAATTCCATAAAGTTCCATTAAGAGTAAGAACAAGACTAGAGAAACCAAAAATTCCAAAGGTGTACCTTGTTCTTCCCTTCTTGAGCTTTTTCTCTCTTCACTCTCTTTCTCATCTTTCTTCTTCTTCTCTTCTTGTTGGCGCTGTGAAACCCCCTCTCCCCTTGTGTGTGTGTGTCGACCTTCCTCAATGGTCAAAGAAAAATATTAAAATAAGCAAGCTTCCTTAAGAAGCTTCTCCTCCTATAACATTTTCCATTCTTTTCCCTAATTGTTACAAGATAGCCACTTTATTAAGGTGTGACTATTTTTTTGACCAAGGCCATGTTTGGCTTAAGTGATTTACCGAAATGAATTAATCCTCTCTTGAGATAAATTTCAAGGGACTTTTGAATCACACGTTCCATAGGTCTTCATTCCACTTCTTGCTACCCCGATTCTAATCCTAAAAGTTGAGAAATTACCATTTTACCCTTTAAGAATTTTCTCAAAAAATGAGAATTCTCTCTTGCATATCTTATAAGTATATATGTAAGAACCAATAAAATAATTCATGTTGACTCATCCCAATATGTTATTTCGTGAAAAGAGAAGAAAATATAGGGTGTTACAATTCTCCCCCAAAATTCAAAAGTTAACTATCTTTGAAGAGTTGTGGATATTTTTGTTTCATGTTATCCTCCATTTCCCAAGTAGCTTCTCCCTCAACTAAACCTTTCCAAGCTATCTTTAACAATGGAACCGTTTTACTCTTTAATTTTTTTATTTCTCTATCTAAAATTGCGATTAGTTCTGGTCAATAAGTTAAATTTTCCTTTACAGTTATTGATTCCTCCTGAATCGCATGTGATAGGTCCGGTAGATACTTACAAAGTTGGGAAACATGAAACACATCATAAATATTCCCCAATTTTTGGGGGTAGAGATATCTACTATGCTAATGGCCCCATTCTCTTGAGAATTTGATAAGGGCATATGTACCGTGGGCTCAATTTCTTAATTTTCATAGCACGATTGATTCTAGTACTAGGAAAGATATTTAGGAACACATGCTCCCCTTTCTAAAATTGCAACAGATTCTCCTTTTGTCATAATAACTTTTTTGTCAACTTTGAGTAGTTCGCATTTTGTCTCGAATCATTTGTATCTGGACCTAGTAACTTTCTTTCTCCCACTTCATACCAACATAGAGGTGATTTTCTATTCCTACCATACAGAGCTTTATAAGGTGCCATCCTGATAATCAAATGATAGCTATTGTTGTATGCAAACTCCAATAGTGGTAAATACTTATCCCATTATTTCCCCTGTTCTAGGGTGCATGCCTTTAACATATCTTCTAGAATTTGTATGGTACATTTAGTTTGATCATTCATTTTTAGATGCTATGCAGTGCTAAAAGCTTCTTGCAAAGCTTTCCAAAACCTGGAAGTGAATCTAGGGTTTTCATATGAGATAATGCTATTTGGAACCCCATGCAGTCGAACAATTTTCCTCACATATAGTTGAGCCAGTTTGTCAAGCAAATAATTAATTTTTATGGGTAAAAAGTGTACAGATTTTGTTAATCTATCCACTATTACCCATACTTCATCATTACCTGCCAGTGTCTTTGATAATCCTGTAATTAAATCTATAAAGATACTATCCTATTTCCACTTAGGGATTTTCAGTGGTTGCAATATTCTAGATGGTCTTTGATGCTTTATCTTAACTTTTTGATAAGTTAAACATTTTGTGACAAATAAGATATCTTCAAGTCTTGATACATCTTAACAGTTCTCGGATGGATAGTATACTTCCTCTGATAGGCTTTCTCTAAGATCTCCAACCTTACACTTTTCCCTTGTGGCACACAAACCCTTCCTCAATATAAAATGATCCCATTTTTTGACCTTGTAAAGTCAGGTGAATCCTTTCAGATTTGTAGAAATGGATCTTGCGTTTGTGCTTCCTTAATCTGTGTTTTCAAATCACATTTGATTCACAACTCACTAATAAGCAAACTCTTAGGAGTAGTTATGATTGACAATCTCAAATTTCTAAATTCTTCAATTAACTTCATCTCTTTTACTAGCATCTAATTCAAATGCAGGGACTTTCGGTTTAACGTATCTTCTACTACATTCGCTTTTGGATGATACTTCAATTCAAACTTAAAGTCATTAATGAATTCCATCCACCTTTTTTGTCTCATATTTAATTCTTTCTGATTAAAAAGATATTTCAGACTCTTATGGTCATTGTACAATTCAAACATAGCACTGTATAGATAATGTCGCAAACTCTTCAAAGTAAAAATTATTATAGCCAAATCTAGGTCATGAGTGGGGTAGTTTTATTTATGTAGTATCAATTGCTGATATGTATAGGCAACCACTCTATTATCTTGCATCAAGACACATCCTAACCCCTTCTTAGAAGTATATGTGTATACTTTAAAATACCTCAAAGGATTAGGAATGGTTAGAACTAGGGGCATAGTTAGCCGAGTCTTGAGTTCTTAAAACTATATTCACATTCTTAAGTCCATTTAACTAGACTTCCCTTCTTTGTTAATCTGGTCATTGGAAAGGATATCTGAGGAAATCCTTGTATAAATCTTTTATGGTACCCAACCAACCCTAGAAAACTTTAGATTTTAGTCACGGTTGTGGGCATTTCCCACTTAAGTACTACTTCTGTTTTACTGGGATCCACTAACACACCATCTTTAGAAATACTGTGGCCTAAGAATTTCACCTCTTGCAACTACAATTCACATTTTTCCAATTTAACGAAGAGTTTCTTTGCCTTCAAATTTTGTGGTACTATCCAGAGATATTGACCATGTTCTTCTACCTCTTTTGAGTATATCGGGATATCATCTATAAATACTACTAAGAATTGGTCCAAATAAGGGTGAAAGATACGATTTATATAGCCCATGAAAACTACAGGTGCATTTGTAACCCTAAATGAAATGACTAGGAATTCATAGTGCCTGCATGTAGATCTGAATACTATCTTTAGAATATCTTCTTTCTTCACTCTTATTTGATGATACCCCAATCTCATATCTATCTTACATAAAATAGTGGCCACCTTTAGTTGATCTAAGAAGTCATTTATCCTAGGCCATGGGTAATAATTCTTAATCGTCACTTTGTTAAGCTTTCTGTAATCATTGCATAGTCGCAGGCTACCATCCTTCTTCTTCACGAACAATATAGGCACTCTCCAAGGTGATACACTGGGCTGAATAAAATTCTTTTTTAATAAATCCTTGATTTGCTTCTTAAGCTCTTTCAACTCCACAGGGGTCATCCTATAAGGTGTAATAGAAATAGGTGTCACCCTTAGCACCAAGTCAATAGAGAACTTAACTTCTCTTTTAGGCAGTGGTTTAGAGATTTTAGAGGGAAAAACTTCTAGAAAATCACAAACTATAGGAATCTTTGATAGTTCTTACTCAATTTCTGGATTAAGAGCATACAAAAGAAAGCAGTCTGAACTTGCATTAGCTAACTCCTTCTGGAGTTCATTAGCATTAATAATTCTACACCCTGGTTCCTTGAGGGAGTTAGAGGAAAATCTAAGAGTTTATGTGTAGCAATTCAAAAGAACCTAGTTTTGACTTAGCCAATCCATATCCAAGATAAATTCCATATCTTCCAAGGGTAGACAAATAAAGTCAACTACAAAAGATTTACCACACACCATAATAGGACAGTTCTTATAAATTGCCGATGTGCTTATCCTCTTTCCCGTAGGGGTTGTCACCGCCAGTTCATAAGTTAAATCAAAAATAAGATATCATAGTTTCTCCATATATTTTAATGTTATAAAAGAATGAATAGCACCTGAATCAAAAAGTACAACCAAAGAAGATTTGTTGAGATAACATGTTCCTTGATCAGGTCAGGAGCCTGCTTCGCCTCCACCCCACTTAAGGTGAAAAACTCTTCCTGTTGCTAGTTGGCCTTATTCCACTCTTTTCTCACTTCTCAATAGGCATTGTTGAGCCAAATGCCCTTTTTTCCTACATCAAAAACACATAACCTAGCTATAGAAGTAGGGTTTATCACCATGTGGTCACCCACACTTCACACACTTGTCTCCTGCAGTATTTTGAACAAAAGGTTTAGACCTTATGGCTAAGGGCTTCTTGCCTGCTGTAACATTTTTTCCCCTTATATTTCTATCAGGAACTGGGAATTCTCTTCTCCTTTTCCAAGTGGTCTGCCTTTCCTTTTCTTCCTCCGCTGCCCTCAGGGTCTTTTCCAAAAAATGACATTTGTTAATCAAGAGGACAAATTCTCAAATTTCTAAAGCCACAACTGCATTGCTAATTTTTAGATTTAGTCCTACTTCAAATTTTATTGCCTTCCAAGATTCATCCGGGTTATACTTTAAAGAAGTTGAACATTTCAATAATTCTTAAAACTTGGCAATGTACTGATCAACAGTCCATCCATGTTGTCGAAGCTAAAGAAGTTTGATCTCCTTTTCAACCCTCACACTTTTTGGAAAATATTTATCTAGGAAAGTTTCCCAAAAAATAGGTTATGTGATTTGCCTGCCTTGATGAATCAATAGTTTGCTGGCTCCCCTTCACTTAAATTTAGCTTCTTCTTTCAACATATAAACGGCAAAATTAATCTTCTACTCGTCAAAAGAGTCCAGGACTCCAAAAATATTCTCTAATTCGGTCAGCCACCTATCTATAACCATAAGGTCATACCCACTGACAAAAGATAGAGGTCGGGTTCTCATGAAATCTACCCATCCATTTCTATTCCCCGGGTTCTGTTGGTTTTCTCCCACTTCACCATTAGTATTATTATTGTTCTGGATATGGCGCATAATTTGATTGGTAGCAGAAACTTGATCTTGGATGGCTGTGGCTAGATCTTATATACTAGCCTCCGTACTTGTAGTCTAATTCCTCTTTGATGATACAATTTTCTACTGTATCAATCAAAGGAAAGAGTTAACATTGAGGTGATCAAGCATAATATCGGATAAAACGAATTTGCAGTACAGTAGTCATAACATAATTCAAGCATACAAATAGGAAAAGATATTAATTTTCCTAACATTCATAACACGTTACTCTACACCTTTTATCCACATCTTATTCAATATCCTCTTAGATCGATCCAAGTAACCATCCACTCTCATGACTACTTAGGATCGAGTTGTTCTAATACCAACTTGTAAGGACTGTTTCATTTTTCTCTTAAAATTAGTATAAGATATTAAAACACATCAAAGATAACAATACAAGAGACAAAACACAAAAACATATGTATATATCATCAGCTTGCTTTTAGAGCGACATCAGGGGTTAGCTGTATTCACACATGTAACCCTAGGTACTAAGCATTACAACAAAAAGGTGAAGCACTATACAGTTACACCAAAATTGGATTAGTCCATTAGTTATATATCCTTACTTTAATTATATGGCATTATAACATAGGCCATCATCCTTGGGGTGCTAAGGGAGAAGGAGGTGGCATCGGTGCTAGCAACTGATGTGCTGTATAAGTTTTACCAAATAACCGCAAGCGCACGGCGTAGCTGTAGTTAGTCCGGTGAGTACGGGTCGTATCCACAGAGAGCAATGTCAACTACTAGAATGATGCAAAACGAGCTATCTAGATCGATGTAAAATGATAAAAAGTTTGTCACAATTAAACAAGTAAAGATAAAGAATTAAACAAAGTCTAGAGTTACGGTTCACCACACTTATGATACTCAACATCCAAATTTTACCTCTAATTGCAATTATCTAGGTTATTGGGGATGGTTTAGCCTTAATTAACTAGCAACCTCTTTCAAGCGATGCTAATCGTACCTAGGTTAATCCAATTGCCTACTTTCGTGGTTCTTAGTTCAACCTAAGTCCATTAAGTTCTATGCCAACCATGGAATACAATTAATCGGTTTTTTCGTGCCCATTGATTGATTCATTCCTAGAGAATCTCAAACTACTTTGGTGATTGAGAAATCCCTAATTAACCATTAGGTTCCGGTATTAGTTTTCACCTTTCAGTCCATCAACTAATATCCTAAGACGTGATAAATTGTTGGCCAAACATTCATCAACACCTATAACCAATGCATAATAGCCAATCCTAATCAACCATGGATGATGCAATTAGGGTTCCAATTGTTCAATTCAACATAGTATCATCACACCATAAGTGGGTTCACCAAAACGCTAGATAAAAACTACTCAAGCATGATAGAAACAGAAACCAAATCCAAATTCATTAAACAAACAATAAATGTTCAATACAAACCAAGAGAAAGCAGTAAAAATGGAGATGAGTGCAGAGATAGAAAGATAAAACCTGGATTGTTGAATACAAAGGAATACAATGCTGAATTTCTGTCAAAACTAAGCTAAGAACATGAAAGTAAACTCTAATCCTACTTTAAATCTACTCCTAAGGTGTTTCCTAACCCTAAAACTAAGTGGAGAAGGTCTGAAATGAGTTCCCCCCCTTGGCAGCGATTTCCCCTCAATATATATCACTTTGGGCGGCCAAAACCCTAAAAAACACGGAGGTTGCAGACTCGCAGTACGGCTGTGGTCTAGGACACGGCCTGGCCGTGCTTCTAGCTGGAATTTTGGGGAAATGCTGCAGCATCCGCCCGAGCACGGCCTGGCCGTGCTAGGGCCGTGCCGCCCCAAATCTTCCGAATTTGCAAAAGTGCTAAACATCAAAGTTGTAGTATGTCTCTTCTTTCCAAAGCCACCGGAATCACCTTAATCGGATCTATATTGAGGGAGATATGACTAAATTAGTAACCAAAGGTCAGAATTTGTTCCACTGCACTGTGATTTTGAATTGAGAGCTCTTTAAGGCCATGACATATCCCGAATTTGACCAAGTGTTCAACATGAAAGTTGTATATCATTGTGTTAGCTTTGCACAGAAACTTGAATCACTTTGATTGGAGGTCATAAGACAGAGATATGCTTAAAACAGTGCTAAAAGGTCAAATGCTAGGGGCTGCATGCTTCTTTTTGGTTGAATTTTGGTAAGCTTCCTCCTTGCTTCCTTCTCATCATGGTTCCATATCCTTTTGGAATTTTTCATGAATGTTTTCCCTTGCTTCTTGGCATCTTTTGCTCACCTACAAGCATAAAAACAACTAAAGCAGTATCCAAAGCAAAACATAACCAAAAGCAGGGAAATAACCACAAGTTTGCATGAATTAAAGGGTAAGATATAGCCATTAAACACTCAAAATACACCTTTATCAACTCCCCCATGCTTAAACCTTTGCTTGTCCTCAAGCAAATAACATAACATATCGGGAAGGGGGAAAGATGTAATCAGATTCCAGAAGATAGAAAAATGCAACATAGATAATTTGTCACTCAATCAATGTGCACACAATAGGCATATGAATGAAAATTTACAAGATAGTCTCTGTTCTTCTAAAACTAAACCAGAATTCTCCTATTATATATCTGCTTCTATTGGTACCATTGAATGTATGCATCAAATTGATTTTCCAACACTCAAGTAGGCCACCTCATCCTTTAGATCTCCCTATGTTGCCTTACCCTTATTTCTATTTTATCGCTCTGGTTTTCATTCAAACTCTTTTACTTTCCATCATTTTTTTTCTTTCATTCATTTTTTTTTAGAAACATGCAGTGAGTGCATTTTATGCTCCATCTCACTAGGGTAAAGGCATCTAGGTACTCATACTAAGGCCTTTTTGGTGCCTTGAAGGGGTACTCAGAGTGAAAACTTTTTGGGGTGCACATTCCCTTATTTTTCACCTCTCCCTTCCTCCACACTCTCATAGTGTTAAAATCAAAAATAGCATGCAATTCACAGCACAATAGAGAGATATTTTTAAAAAAGTTAGAGGTTTAATTCTAGAAGAGAGAGACTAAAGTTTAAACTACCTATTTCATACCCTATTGTGCATCACATGTTCATGAGTTAGAATCAACCTATATTATGCCAATCTATCTCTAAAATAGCAAACTTTATGATTATACAATGAAACAGGACATAAAATATGCAACCAGTAAAAATCACAATCCTAAAGTCACTCCCCCATGCTTAAACTTGACATTGTCCTCAATGTCAATATCAATGAAAGTACAGGCAAAGGGAGAAGTAACTTACTTGTTTACATGGCTCACTTATGCATTTTTCTGGAGGACCCTTCTCTCTCTCTTTTTTTTTTGGGTACCTGGGGCACGGCCGTGTCCTAGGACACGGCCTGCCCGTGCTTCTCGCGGGTTTCTCCAGATTTTGCAGCTTTCTGGCTGTGCTTGCAGTACGGCCGTGGTGGAGGACACGGGATGCCCGTGTTGTAGGCTGGAAGCTGCAAATCTTTGAATTTTGCTCAGCTTTTGACTCTCCTTGATTTCCCTTAGTTTTAAACATTGTATATCACCTTGGGCACATGGGAATGGACCTATAAATGATATGGAAACACTCATTAAACTATAACCTAAGAAAGCAACTGAAATTAAAGATAAAAGCTAAACTAAAAACCAGAAAACAAAACTAAAAGAAACTTTAAAAATTAAGGCTGTGGGTTGCCTCCCACAAAGCGCTTGTTTAAAGTCATTAGCTTGACTGTTTGGCATGCTTTCCACTCATGGAGGCTTGAAGAGAGTTTCAATAACTCTCTTTGCTATCCATTGCCTCTTAGTATGTTGCTTTAGGCTTTGCCTAATGCCCTTTGAAGATCTTGACAAGTGGAAATTAGGGTCTTCAGTAGGTGACCCTCCAAATTGATTCTGCTGAACCTTCTACAAAAGAGACAGCTTCAGCTTGAAGTTGTTGGCCTCTATGATTATTCTGACTATACTATGATTCAGGCCATGAGTTTCTGGGGCGGTAAAATCCCTCATTGAACGGTTATCTTTCTCCACCATGGTAGGTGCAGCGGGATCTTGCTGCTGTCTTCTTCTTCTTCTCTGTAGGGTGTGCTCAATCTATGGGTCAAATTCAACAAAGAGTTCGTGGCCTCTTCGCATAAAATAGCTACACACCTATGAAGGAAGAAAAAGGAACAAAAACCTGCAAAAGAAAATAATGCAGAAAAACAGAAAAGAAAATGATCTAGTCTAGCTATTTCACAAAATTTCTAATATTGACAATTGCTCCCCGGCAACGGCGCCAAAAACTTGATGTGCTGTATAAGTTTTACCAAATAACCACAAGCGCACGGCGTAGCTGTAGTTAGTTCGGCGAGTACGGGTCGTATCCACAGAGAGCAATGTCAACTACTAGAATGATGCAAAACGAGCTATCTAGATCGATGTAAAATGATAAAAAGTTTGTCAAAATTAAACAAGTAAAGATAAAGAATTAAACAAAGTCTACAGTTACGGTTCACCACACTTATGATACTCAACATCCAAATTTTACCTCTAATTGCAATTATCTAGGTTATTGGGGATGGTTTAGCCTTAATTAACTAGCAACCTCTTTCAAGCGATGCTAATCGTACCTAGGTTAATCCAATTGCCTACTTTCATGGTTCTTAGTTCAACCTAAGTCCATTAAGTTCTATGCCAACCATGGAATACAATTAATCGGTTTTCTCGTGCCCATTAATTGATTCATTTCTAGAGAATCTCAAACTACTTTCGTGATTGAGAAATCCCTAATTAACCATTAGGTTCCGGTATTAGTTTTCACCTTTCAGTCCATCAACTAATAACCTAAGACGTGATAAATTGTTGGCCAAACATTCATCAACACCTATAACCAATGCATAATAGCCAATCCTAATCAACCATGGATGATGCAATTAGGGTTCCAATTGTTCAATTCAACATAGTATCATCACACCATAAGTGGGTTCACCAAAACCCTAGATAAAAACTACTCAAGCATGATAGAAACAGAAACCAAATCTAAATTCATTAAACAAACAATAAATGTTCAATACAAACCAAGAGAAAGCAGTAAAAATGGAGATGAGTGCAGAGATAGAAAGATAAAATCTGGATTGTTGAATACAAAGGAATACAATGCTGAATTGCTGTCAAAACTAAGCTAAGAACATGAAAGTAAACTCTAATCCTACTCTAAATCTACTCCTAAGGTGTTTCCTAACCCTAAAACTAAGTGGAGAAGGTCTGAAATGAGTTCACCCCCTTGGCAGCGATTTCCCCTCAATATATATCACTTTAGGCGGTCAAAGCCCTAAAAAACACGGAGGTTGCAGACTCGCAGCACGGCCGTGGTCCAGGACACGGCCTGGCTGTGCTTCTGGCTGGAATTTTGGGGAAATGCTGCAGCATCCGCCCCGAGCACGGCCTGGCCGTGGTGCATGCCACCAAGCACGGCCTGGCCGTGCTAGGGCCGTGTCGCCCCAAATCGTCCGCATTTGCAACAGTGCTAAACATCAAAGTTGTAGCTCTATGTCTCTTCTTTCCACAGCCACCGGAATCACCTTAATCGGATCTATATTGAGGGAGATATGACCAAATTAGTAACCAAAGGTCAGAATTCATCCCACTGCACTATGATTTTGAATTGAGAGCTCTTTAAGGCCATGAAATATCTCGAATTTGACCAAGTGTTCAACATGAAAGTTGTATATCATTGTGTTAGATTTGCACAGAAACTTGAATCACTTTGATTGGAGGTCATAAGACAGAGATATGCTTAAAACAGTGATGAAAGGTCAAATGCTGAGGGCTGCCATGCTTCTTTTTGGTTGAATTTTGGTAAGCTTCCTCCTTGCTTCCTTCTCATCATGGTTCCATATCCTTTTGGCATTTTTCATGAATGTTTTCCCTTGCTTCTTGGCATCTTTTGCTCACCTACAAGCATAAAAAAAACCAAAGCAGTATCCAAAGCAGCAACTTTATGATGTTTACCATTATAATATTAGATATAATGGTAAACTATCCCAAGTAAGGGGCCTAGACCGTCTGCATCTCTAGTAGTAAAGATAAAAACATCATCGGCATTCTAATGGTCTCTATTTGAACATAACACCCAAAAGAGAAAGTAGTGAGAATAAAGTCCTAGCAAGTTTAACAGCCATGTAAATAAACATAATAAGGAAATCTTATAGGTTATGTCTAGTTGTATAAACTATAAACAACTTTTTTCCTTTATGTACTGAAAAGATGACATGAATAAAGCATAAATGAAATAATATTCTTACATGTTTAACATCTATAATTAGGTTATGCATAAATATCATACACAGTGGCTGATCATCTGTGATTTTATCTTTGTTCAGCAACAGGGTAATGTGAGCCATCTCCCTTTTGCTACTTACACACCACTATTACTTGGTCAAAATGGCCAATCCTTCCCTTGGTACAATCAAGGCTAATAGGGCATCTCATATTCAGTACCATAACCAGCCATGGATCTCGTCAGGTCACCTTACTAATGTAGTAATCCCATGTCTTATACATTTTTGATTTATTTGACCACAATCACATCATCACATGCATAATATTCAACATCATATGCATTTCCATTATAACAATTATGTATGCATCATACGTATCAAGCATGCATAGCATCATAGAACATATATATATTAAAGATTTCATCAATTCAAATACCGCTTAATTCATCACATAAATCATGATAAATGTGAAGCAATCAATGTTGCATTACACTTATCTTTAGGTTATTAGTTTTCAATTTAAGTTCTATAATTACTATCCAATTATTATGGTTCATTTGGGATAGAAAATAGTTGAATTTAAGCTAGGACAACCCTGAACACAGCCATGCACTGGCTATAGTCATACAAAAAACCACCCAGAATATGGTTTGGTTGTGTCTTGGAACACGGCTATGTTCTAGGCACGCTCAACACTTCCTTTATTTTCGCACTCCCAAATAGCTAATACAATGTTGAACTAACAAAAAATCAGAACATACATGATTATTCAAGTCATATATTGCAATTTTCATCATATCCAAAGAGTTTAAAACATCCAAAAATGCATCCCTAATAAATTCTTTTCCCCATTTCCCATTTCTTATATTTATGAGAGATATACATTTCCAATTGCCTCTGCTCTCATTAAAGCATTCCCACAGCAATTTGTACATACTCACATAAATACATGATCATAAACTTCATAAATCATGCAAGAGTCAAGAGGGGTTAGCTATTAAACTTACATTCTACCAACACCCTTGATTCTTCCCCCTCTTGAGTTCTTATCTTTTTCCTCTTTTCTACCCAATTTTTGTAGGTTTCTACCATCATAACAACTCCATGAAGTTCTAAGAGTAAGAACGAGACTAGAGAGAAAAAAAAATTCCAAATGCTAAGGGACTATTTCCTTGGGCAAGGCTATGTTTGGCTTGAGTGATTTGCCAAAATGAATTAATCCTTTCTTAAGACAGATTCCAAGGCACTATTGAATCACACTTTCCATAGGTCTTCATTCCACTTCTTACTACCCGATTCCAACCCCAAAAGGTGAGAAATTACCATTTTGCCATTTAAAAATTTTCTCTAAAAATGAGAATTTTGTCTTGCATCTCTTATAAGTATGTATGTAAGAACCAACAAAATAAATCATGTTGACTCTTCCCAATATGTTATTCCTTGAAAAGATAATAAAAACTAAGGGTGTTACATTTTGTGTTGTAGGAGAAAAGGAAGAATAAAAGAGGAAAAAAGATAAGAAATTCATGGAAAAATGCTGAATAGTAGCGATTCCAAACCTTTTGAAACTAATTAGACAATATATGCCACATATGAACTCCAATAAAAGTGATTCAAGTGCCTAGAAAAAGATAGGACAATAATATACAACTTTTATGTTCAATACTTTGTATAATTCGAGAGATTTCAGAGCATTACAAAGCTAAAAATTCATAATCGCAATGCAGTAAGATGAATCCTGACGTTTTATCACTAATTTGGGTATATCTCCTATATAGTAGCTCTGACAAAGGTGATTTTAGTGACTGTAGAAATTTAAGAGGCAGGGCTAGAACTTTAATGTTAACCACTTTTCCAAATTCTGAATAAATCTTAGCACTATGGCACCCATAAATTAGCACCATGGTGCTAGTGTTGGCCTTAGGTTCCAGACAATGTGTCCTCAAAAGCATGTAGCACTACACTGCTCGTTGCCTAGAAATATGAGTACTGCGGCACCCGCTGCCGCTGTAGAAAGTAAAACTTACGATTTTTAGGTTATTTTACCTCTAATTAAAGCCTAAAATCCCAGGAACCAACCTAAAAGCAATCCTACATCATTTAAGACTCTCCTAACCTTTAAATAAGAGGAAAAGCAAGCATGAAAAGGGTATCCAAGGATCCAAGGAAAAAATTATCTTATTATCTTCTTCTTTAGATTCTCTTATGGCCCTGTGCAGTTAATCTCCTTTTCTGTTGGTTGAGAAAGATTAAAACCTCAAGGATCTTTTATATAGTGTGAAATGTGGATTTTAGTTTATTATATCAATTTTAATTTAGTATTGATTATTCATTCATTCTTATTCCCATGATTGTTTCAATTGATATCTAAGGTGCACATTAGTGATTTCATTGTTTTCAATCTACTACTTAATCATATTTTAAACAAAGTTTTCATTATTATAATTTAAAAGGCAAATATGATTAATACTTTTGGATTCTGAATTATTAAACCTATGGTAAATGATTAAATAAATTAAATATAGCCCATGTGTCTGTTTGTTTAGCTCTACTAGTTTCTCTAATTCTTCATATGGTTAATATGTTAAATTTTATCGATGTGCTAAAGGTTAATTGTTAATTAGGGTTCATTAAGGCAGTCGTCATTAATTAAATAAACCTAAGGAGGAATAGGGATAATATCTAATGGTAGATACTTAAATTAATATTGATTATGTTGTTAATGATCAATGCAATTCCTTGATGATGGATATCAACCAAAACTAACACTCTTATTATTAATCACTCTTTATTGTATTGCGATTATTCTCTTTTTACTTTAATAATTTACTTTCAGCATTCAATCCCCCATTTTCTCTTTCACAAAAGGTAATACTAGTCTTTATGGGATCAACCATTACTCCGACTACTACAGATTAGTTTTGAGATAAGGTATGTATTATATTTGGTGTACTCGTGACAGTATCCATCATGCATTGTGTTCCTTTAGGTTTAGTGCTTACAGGATGCGGTCATCCTCATTATTGTGCCAATTTTTTTCTCCTTAATTAAGGGTCATGATAGTTTTAAGAGATTTGATCTATTTATAATTCCTATACATTATTGAATAGTCATAATTATTAAAATTTGTTACAAGGTTTTGCTATTGAGAGTAAGATTTACCATAGCCCTATTAGCTAGTAATAGTAGATGCTAGCCTTAGTTCATCTTGGACCATTATCCCAACTAGCGAGGGTGTTTTTAGTCTTGTGGATCAGCCAACACACATAGATTGGCTTACTAGAATGAGTGGGATGCTTAGTATTTATTTTTCCTAAGTAAAATGCTTATGGTCTGATTGATTATTTACCTTCTTGAGTTACATGCTAATGGTTTGAGTGATTCTATTACGAAATCCTCTCAAATATTTCTTTCATTCAAATTTTTTGATTTTATATATATATATATATATATATATATATATATATATATATATATATATATATGTGGTCAAGAATTTATTGGTTTTTGATAAAAGTTTAAGTTCTTGAGTTATAAGTAACATTTGATTATTAATCTTCAAAAAGGTAAATTTACTAATTTATGTTTTGAATGATATTATGCATTTTAGAAATAGTAATATGTTTAAATGTAATATTTCTTGCAAAAAAATTCAAGCCCATAGTTTGTCCCATTCCTTATATCTTGTCCCATTCAATTAATAATATTTTTCAGATAATGGCTTAGAGCTCAATTTGTCAGCAACAAATTGATTAGAGTAACATACTCTAGTGAGCCCAATACTAGTTTCTAGTGGGCCACATTTCAATTTTTTAATTATGTTAGTAAATTTTGTAATTTAGTAGTTTTCCATAAGGCACAAGTAGTATCTTTACTTCCATCTACATGATTAATATGTATTATATGATTATATAGAATTTTGGACAACAGAGATCTCATTTGGATATATTAATATGAGTTGAAAATCTTGTTTGGAAACTTTATGATATGATTTACTTTAAACCAATTATTTTACATTTTTTTTATTGTACCATATATTTATCTATTTAGAGGCTTATAAGATTCGGTTATTTTCAAGACTAGTGACGTTGATTCTTGCTAATTTGGGGCATGACATGCACAAACACTTCAATGGAGTAAATTCCATGCTCAAAGCACATATGGAATGTCTTTATAGTTTGTTCCATGCCTAATTTCATAAGGTACCTCAAAGTGGCTCTTTTTCACTATATTCCATCCATATACTAATTCCATTTATTTAATATCCCTCTATTTGGTGTCATTGAGATACAAAATGTTGTTTATATATATGGAAAGAAACAAATAGTTAAAGTGAATTCTTTGAAGAAAAATGGATTATTGGATTATATGACTTGAACAATTTATCAGGCTACGCAATATATGACTTTATATTATCTACCATATTTGAATTCATAATTAAATGTGTCTTTGTTCTAACCACAAAAGAATATTTGGTAGATATTAAAAAAGGAAATATGTTTAATTAGCCCGTGTATCAAATTATTTTCTTAAATTTTCATGTGGGTATACAAGGATATCATTATATGTATAACCATTATCCCTACAATCAATGTACAAGCCATTTTACAACTAATCTCTCATGGATTTGTTGGTGTTGCACTTTTTTACTTAGCAAGAACGAGTTAGATAAAAGGTTATTTTCAAGACTAGTGACGTTGATTCCTGCTAATTTGGGGCATGACATGCACAAACACTTCAATGGAGTAAATTACATGCTCAAAGCACATATGGAATGTCTTTATAGTTTGTTCCATGCCTAATTTCATAAGGTACCTCAAAGTGGCTCTATTTCACTATATTCCATCCATATACTAATTCCATTTATTTAATATCCCTCTCTTTGGTGTCATTGAGATACAAAATGTTGTTTATATATATGGAAAGAAACAAATAGTTAAAGTGCATTCTTTGAAAAAAAATGGATTATTGGATTATATGACTTGAACAATTGATCAGGCAACACAATATATGACTTTATATTATCTACCATATTTGAATTCATAATTAAATGTGTCTTTGTTCTAACCACAAAAGAATATTTGGTAGATATTAAAAAAGGAAATATGTTTAATTAGCCCGTGTATCAAATTATTTTCTTAAATTTTCATGTGGGTATACAAGGATATCATTGTATGTATAACTATTATCCCTACAATCAATGTACAAGCCATTTTACAACTAATCTCTCATGGATTTGTTGGTGTTGCACTTTTTTACTTAGCAAGAACGAGTTAGATAGAAGGTTATTTTCAAGACTAGTGACGTTGATTCCTGCTAATTTGGGGCATGACATGCACAAACACTTCAATGGAGTAAATTACATGCTCAAAGCACATATGGAATGTCTTTATAGTTTGTTCCATGCCTAATTTCATAAGGTACCTCAAAGTGGCTCTATTTCACTATATTCCATCCATATACTAATTCCATTTATTTAATATCCCTCTCTTTGGTGTCATTGAGATACAAAATGTTGTTTATATATATGGAAAGAAACAAATAGTTAAAGTGCATTCTTTGAAGAAAAATGGATTATTGGATTATATGACTTGAACAATTGATCAGGCAACGCAATATATGACTTTATATTATCTACCATATTTGAATTCATAATTAAATGCGTCTTTGTTCTAACCACAAAAGAATATTTGGTAGATATTAAAAAAGGAAATATGTTTAATTAGCCCGTGTATCAAATTATTTTCTTAAATTTTCATGTGGGTATACATGGATATCATTGTATGTATAAGCATTATCCCTACAATCAATGTACAAGCCATTTTACAATTAATCTCTCATGGATTTATTGGTGTTGCACTTTTTTACTTAGCAAGAACGAGTTAGATAGAAGGTAAATGGGTGGAATGGCTATTCTAATGCCTTATTATCTTATTAATGGCTTCTCTTGCATTACTAGGCATGAGCAGTTTTGTTGTAGATTTTTTTAAATAATTACTAAGTAAATGCATTAAAAAGGGAAACATTTTAGAAAATAATGTTGCTACTGTTAGTAGTTGTTTGTCAATTTATAAAATTATACAAGTGCCTAGATCGTGACTGCAATACAATGGATTATACCCACAGAGACACTCTACTATAATGTTTAAGCACCACTATGATTCCAGTTACTTTATCTAGATATATTGTGTTAATATGGTTGAAATAATAAAAATAAATAAAATAGCAAACACACAATAGATATAGAAAATATATTCAGTTGGAGAAAGCCTAAACAGGTTAATTTCTCTTAATGTTTCACTAGATTGATACCCCTCAATTAACTATTTTATTTAATACCTTTGCTATTAACTAGGGTACTTTATTTACAAGGTTTTCTCAAAACTAGTAACCTTAATTCAACTCCAAGTAATTCCCAACATATTTGAAGTAAATAACAAAGGCATGAATTCAACAACGAAGATTAAGCCTTAATTTATTGCTTATGCCATCTAAAAATATATCTCATGCAAATAAAACTCAAGTAATTCACCTATTAACTTACTTAACAAACCATATGCTATTTAATTTAAGTTTGAACTAATTAAACCCTTTTTATGAAGAAAATATTTATTATAAAATAATTAGTGATCAAGTAATTGAAACATTAAAGCATAAAATTGAATAAATAGGAAAATTAGGATTAAATTGCAACAAAGTAAATTAGAGTTCAACTTAGCTACATACTAGTATCCAACAATCTACCTAGTTAAACTACTCCACTCTATAGACTAACTATAAATTATCCTCAAGTTGAAATATGAAAAAATAAAAAGTAAAATACAAGAGAAGAAAAAAATAGTAGAAGGAATTTTGTCAAATATCCCTTCTAGAAGCCTACTTTTGGACAAAATCAAAGTCTTTAACTCAAATGTCGCTTTGGCTCTCTCAAGCTCTCAAGCTATCTATCTATACTCTCCTTTGCATTATGGATTGAAGCCCTAAGTTCAATGTATGTATAAATGCTGCATTTGAGTCAATTTTAGGATTTAGTTATTAAATTTTATGGTATACATGAACATCGCAACACTCATACAAACATCATATTGCTTTGTATGTAACTAATCTTTCTCTAACTCCTCTAACATCACAACGCTCATATGAGGGTCATAACAGTCAACACCTTTTCAGCACCCAGAGCTTTTTATGTTGAACCTCAATCTCTTCTTGGTCTTTTTTCCTCCTAACTCTTCTAATCTTGATGTACATACACAAATAGATAACCTTGCATAAAACCTCATCAAAATGTGAATTTGATTAAATTTAACTTAAAGACCCATAATTGATGTCATTCTGGGGTTAGACTGGATGTTTATAAACTAGGTCCTGCTAAATTATTGTGCAAAGACCATTGAATTTCTACCTCTTACTCTACAAGAGGAGATACAATTAAAAGTACTTAATGCCAACCAAGTCAAATAGGAGTTGAAAAGTGGAGTACTTTGATATATCTTCATGTGTTTATCAAACCTAGACATTGAACTAAAACTTGATGAAATTTCAATAGCCAACGAATTTCCTAAGGTATTTACCTTAGAGATTCCAGGCTTACCTCTAGAGAGAGAGATAGAGTTCTCTATTGACCTTATACCAAGGACAAGTCCTATCTTTATTGCACCTTATAGGATGGCCTCGATGGAATTACAGGAACTCAAGAAATAGTTTTAGGATATAAAGAAAACAAATGAAGTTATTACAATATGCATTGATGTAAGCTAATGTGAATGATATTATACAAACTCTCACAAACATCCCTTCATTAGTAGCCCTTAAGTAGTTAGCATAGCATTCTTGAACCTTGTTTGATAAAGGACGGATCTATAAGCCTCGCTCTAGTTTTTGAAGGAATTTTTGTTTGATAAAGCTTTTTTTTCATTTGCAAATGTAAATTTAGTTTGGTTAAATCCTGCAATAGAAGATTCCTTTTAGGTGCTAATAGTTTATATTAGTAATATAATAATTGGACAAATAAAGAATATGTACACAATAATATCCTACAAATAATATGTTTACTCCCCAAAACCTACAAATACCTACTTAATAAAATACAATGTGTGGATGGTCAACCTAGTGACTGCTATTTCAAAAATTAATGTAATAGGCACAAAAATATTCATAAAATGGAAAAGTACATTGCTTATATGTAAGTACAATATAATGGTTCCCAAATTTATGCTAAATTTGTTCCAGTTTATGATAAGCAAGCACATAAATGACCCCAACTAATAAGAGACAAGTTTAATCGACTAAAAATCACATAAAAATACAAATTACTAACCTTCAGTATTCTCTTTCAAAATTAGGGCTCTATCTATGGATTTGGAGAATTTTGATGGACTTTAAAATTTTAGGAGCTTAGCTAGTAAAATATTGCTTAAATCTCTTTACCCAAAATCGATAATGCACGTCTTGTTAACACCTAAGGCATCCCTTGTTAATTGATGTGGGATGTAATATTAATAAGCATAACATGCCTAAATCCATCTCAAAAGCTATCTTGTTAGGGGAGCACTACAAACTCGCTTATATAACACCCAAGAAGTCCCTCGCTAACCAATATAAGATACATCATTCTCAACCCCTTTAGACTGTACATCCTCATGTAAGATCCTTGGATAGGTGGCTGGGAACCTTCATACATGAACTTATTGACCAGTCATGAGTAGCCTCTAATACCAAAAAAATAAGAACCTACCCTAACTCCACTTCAAAAGTTAACTAGTAAAGGGAAGGTTGCGAACTCACTTATATAATGAGGCTTTTGGGCTTTTTGATTCTTCTAAATACAATCATCATTACGCTTATTGTGAGGTCATAATGCTTTGTGTTTTGGACAAACTTTTGATCTTAGAAGGATTTAATGTTTTGATGCTTCATATTATGGAAAATTTTAACTTACTAGTGGGTATCGCAACATTCTAAAGCTTGGATGTGACTTTTTGGGTATTTTCTTCAAATTTTTACCAAAAATTAAGAGAAATATATTTAAAATTATAAAAAAAATAAAAAAGAATTTTTATAAAAAGTAAATTTAAGAAAAATAAAATAAATTTAACGTAATTAAAGGACTTATTTTATCTTCCGGAAAGGGCCTTAGTTGTTATGAATGGGAACACTTAAGTAATTATGAATAGGCCTGAATAATGTATCTTTAATTTTCTAAGGAAAAATCTTAGCCTAGATTTATACAATAAAACTTTTTGGCCTTGCTCAAACTCCCGTCTTATGATGTGTTTGTCATGTCACTTGTTTACTCAATTCTTATAAATTTGAACATTGTCAGATGATTCATTCCATAGCTTTTTTAATTCATACATTTGGTGGAGTCTCTTTTCACCTACAACTTGCATATTAAAGTTTAGTAATCTCGTATCCTATAAGGCTTTTTGTTCAAGCTCAAAAGATAAATGACATAATCTAACCAAATACCAACCTATATGGTAACATTCCTAGTGGTGTTTTAAAAGCAATCCTATATGCCCGTAAATCATTATCCAGCTTTTAGGACCAATTTTTCTAAAAACACTAACAATTTTTTCTAGTATTCTCTTTTTTTCTCTATTAGAAACTTTTACTTGTTCATTGGGTTGTGGGAGATAAGGTGTAGTGACTTTATGGTTGACAAAATAAGATATTTTCAAATTGTCTATTGTAAAAATGTGTGCCATGATCACTTATGATAGCCTTATGGGTTCCAAATCTAGTGGATTTATTTTTCTTTAAAAATTTTATAACCACCTTAGCATCGTTAGTGGACATTGCTATAGCTTTAACCTGCTTAGATGTATAGTCCAACATAACCAAAATATATTAGTTGGAGTTAGAAGTTGAGAAAGGATTCATGAAATATATGCTTTATACATCAAATAATTCACATTCAATAATGGTAGTTAAGGGCATTTCATGTCTCCTAGAAATATTCCCATTTCTTTTTCATTTGTCATACGTAGTGACATATGTATCGACATATTTAAATAATGTTGGCCAGTAAAAACCTAATTGTAGGACCTTTGGAGCAGCCCTACTTTCATCATAATGACCTCTAACTTCTCAGTCATGACATTGGTGTAAGATATCTCTTACTCATTTTCTAGAATATATCTTCTAATATTTCCATATGCACATCTCCTATAAAGGCATGGATCATCCCTGACACAATCTTTAATGTCTATTAGGAATTTTAGGTCTTTTGGTATTCCATATCCTGTAAGATAATTAGCAAAGTCAATGTACCAAAGACTACCAAAGGAATAAATAGAATATATATTGAGATAGAAATTTGTTTCCTCTTTTGAGCCACTTTTAGTGGACTCAGTGTCTATAGAATCAACCTTAAACTCTTCTATCTAGAGTCTCATATTTTTCAATAAACTCTTTTTTCCTTTGTGGGATTGATATGGATATCTAGTGCTTCCTTTTTAGCTGACCCAATTTACCAAATAGCTTGAATTATATATGGATACATAAGCATAATTAACACAACATTACCAATGTGAAAGGACAATTTTCTTAATATCATATCAATTATGATTTTCTCCATAGCTAGGAATGACCTTCTTAGTATTAGGGGTATAACATCATCTTTGCCCAACATGTTTAATACCACAAAGTTAGTAAGTATAGACAATCATTAATTTGCATAAGCATACTTTCTATAAATATTCTTGGTTTTATAAAAAATCTATCTACTAATTGCAAGTTCATGGTTGTAAGCTATAATTCACCTACTTCAAATAAAGTTTGTAACTTCTGAAACATTGAAAAGGGCACTAAATTTGTCACGTCCCAATTTAATGGAATGTGAATAACACAACTAACATATAACTTTACCTTTATTTATTTGCATACCTCTTCACAATATCACATATCAGTATAGCTAATTATACATGCCAAAACTACACTTAACAATATTACAGCAGAAGCAGGGATCTTGCCTGTGGCATTTAGAGCATACTCTAGATTACAATGACATAATATTTTAAACATTTCAAGCCTTGGATGCAACATAGTGTCACCTAGAAATTATGACACCTAGCTGATCACGTAGCAACAAGACCAAACTCTGTATCATTATCTAAAAAAATGTAAGCATTGTGTAATGAGTTTGACAACTCAGTGAACAGATAATACCTTCTATGACCTCTTAGATCAACATATAGATGTACTTATATATTAAAATTTATCACATCAAAAATTATAGTTCAGAAGTACATCAATATGGGACCCGTATTTTCAAATATTCTCAGTTCAAATGACATTCAGATATCTGTAACCATATATGATACAATATGATCATTAATCAAACATTGATATGCATTAAAAACATTTCTTATAAAAATATTAGGAGTAACCCATATCAGAACTACCATATCAGAGTTCAATCCCTTTAGTACTTTGTTGGTGTAGGATTTGCCTATACATAGCATCTCAGCCAAGGTTTGCCATACCACCATTCAAAGGACACGCAAAGGGACTCTAATATGGGCAATTCCCCAAGCACAAAGCAAGGAAAGGAAAATCACATTTTATATAACTGGCATTTTTCCTAGATAAGAGGCATTCCGCTCTTCATCACATATCATATCCCGTGTGTTGGCACTCACACGAGGATAGCACTACCCCTACTAGTTGAGATATCAAGCTGCACCAGGGCTAACATCACCTACTATTAGCAAACAATGTTTCTAATAGAATTCCTCCATAAAATTATCATATGCACATATTCCATATCATTTAAAACAGAACTTTCAGTATAAAACATAATTTCAATCTCAATACATCTCATCTGTCATAAATTTCTCAATCAGGGTTTATCACATATACATGCCCTTTCTTGAGGCAATCATATAGCTTTATAAATCAATGCCACGTTCATAAATATTCACTTACTCATTTAATGAGAAATACATGTAGTATCAAATATACTATGAGTTCAGAAATCCATTTTCGAAACTATACTTTTCTTGAACTATATTCCAGATTGTAAACAATTTAGATAATTTAATTCATTTCAGAAACATATAAAAGTGTAAATAACTTATAAACATAATCAATTACACATTTAAAGATCAAGAAGAGTATATGGCAAGTCATAGAAAGAATTATCCACTCACAAAGTTAGGGTTCCAAGTTAGACAACCCCAAAATCCATGTTTTCAGTCCAAATCTGGCCAAATAGACCCTAAAAATGAGTCCAAGAGTCCAAAAACCTTGAAAATGACTTCAAATTTGGGAAATTTAGCCTCCAGTAGCTCGATCAACGCAACAGGGTGCTAGAGTCACGCGCTACACGCGCCACCACAAAAGCTGCGCGTGGGCATCACTAGCCGAGGAAGAAGCAGGGCATAGGGGCTTGTGCAAGGGAGGATGAACCTGAAATTTGAGATCCTAAGGTTTTGACACCTTCTGGATCGATCTACAGTGTTGGTTTTTATGTTTGAGAACCACAAATAGGATTTTTGGAGATTACCTCTTTAGGTGATTTTCCCTCTATTTTTTGGCCAATCTCTAGCCAAATTTCCAAAAATCAATTGGATGGATTTGTAGAACTCTTCGTTCTGAGTCTGTTGGTGGTGGTGGTGTCGAAATCTAAGGTCCAAAAGCGGTAGAATTCTAGAGAGAAGTTTTAGGATTTTAGGGAAAAAAATTTGGAGGAGAGAGAGAAATCTGAAATTTTCTACTTTTGGGGTTATTGAGGCCTTTAAAATATCCCAGGGGAACTTTATGCAAAAATTAAATTTTAGAGGGAGGTTCTTGCAAATTTTTCTTATTTACATTTTGACCCTTAAACTTTTAAGAAATTTCATTTTGACCCCAAAACGTAAATTCTCATATTTTCTTTATAATTCTTCAACCCATGTAATAAATAAACATATTTTCAACAATTCTTATCTCTATTTTCAAAATCCTCTCTTTTATTTAAAATTTTCTTTGATTAGGATTTCCTTTAAATTTTAAGACTATTACATTCTTCCCCCCTTAAAGAAATTTAGTCACCGAATTTCATTACCATAATTGCAAATAAGCACTAACCTCATTGTTCAAACAAATGTGGGTATCTTATGCGTATGTCATCTTCTCTTTCCCAAGTAGCCTCTTTAGAAGAGTGATTTTGCCATATCACTTTCACTGTAGGTATTTCTTTTGAACGCAATTTCTTTACTTATCTGTCAACTATTGTTACTGATTGTTCCTCACAAGTTAAATCTTCTTGTAACTGAATCTGTGGACACTGTATAACATGTGTAGGATCCGACAAATAATTCTATAGCATAGACACATGAAAAATTGGATGGACATTACCCAATTCAGGGGGTAAAGCCAAACGATAAGTTACTGGGCCGATCCTATCAAGAATTTTAAATGGTCCTATATACCGTGGGCTTAACTTCCCTTTCTTCACAAATCTTACTACTCCTTTCATAGGAGATATTTTTAAAAAGACATGTTCACCTATGACAAATTCTAGTTGTCGACGTCTATTATCAACATAGGCTTTCTGTCTACTCTGAGCTGCTAATAACCTTTCCTTAATTAATTTTACCTTGCTCAGCGTATCCTGTACGATATCAGGCCCAAAATTTTTAGCTTCGTCCTCTCAAACCATCCAATCGGAGAATGGCAACGTCTACCATATAATGCCTCAAAAAGGACCATTTGTATACTAGCTTGGTAGCTATTGTTATAAGCAAATTCAGCTAGAGACAAAAATCTTTTCCAACTACCTTGAAAGTCTAGCACACATGCCTGTAATATATCTTCTAATATTTGGATGGTTCGCTTAGACTGTCCATCTATTTGAGGATGGAATATAGTATTAAAATTTAACTTTGTGCCCAAAGCTTCTTGGAAAGCTCTCCAAAAATGAGCTGTGAACTATGGTCCTCGATCAGAAATAATTAATATTGGCACTCCATGAAGCCTCACTATTTCATGCAAATATAAATTTGCATACTGAGCTACATTGTATGTGGTTTTCACTAGTAGGAAATATGCTAATTCAGTCAATCTATCAATGATCACGCATATTGAATCAAACCCTTTTGGAGTTCGCGATAGCCTTGTAACAAAATCTACAGTTATTCTTTCCCATTTCTATTTAGGTATCTCTATCTGCTGATGTAGTCCTACCGGCCTTTGATGTTCTTCTTTTACCTGCTGGCAAGTTAAGTATCAAAAAACATAATTAACTATGTCTTTCTTCATACCTTCCCACCAATAAATTTCTTTTAAATCCTTATACATTTTAATTATTCCAGGATGAATGGTATATATTGATCTATGGGCATCCTTTCAGGGTCTACAGTAAATTCAACTTCACCGCCATTTTTTACCTCTTTAATTTTCTTGCATAAATAGGCATCCTCTTTTTGTGCCTTTTTCATCTGCTCAATCAACGACGATTGAAACAATATATGGGACAATAATATCCCAGGCTCCTTTACTTCCATTACTACCCCATTACTTTTCAACTTATGCATTTCTTTAACCAACGACCTTCTTACCACTGTGATATGAGCCAAACTACTCATAGACTTCCTGCTTAATGCATCAGCCACTACATTAGCCTTACTTGGATGATATAGTATTATGCAGTCATAATCTTTAAGTAATTCCATGCATCTTCTTTGTCTCAAGTTAAGATCTTTTTGTTGGAAAATATATTTGAGACTTTTATGATCCGTATAAATTTCACAAGTCTCACTATATAGAAAATGCCTCTAAATTTTGAGAGCAAAAACTACTGCTGCCATTTCCAAGTCATGAGTTGGATAATTTTGCTCATGTGGTGATAGCTCTAATTCATTAGAGTTTGTCCATGCTTTTTTGGGATTATTTTCTGTGCACTCTGACTTATTAGCATTCATACTCCGTGTTTTAATAAGATATTTTGCATTCCATGGACTCAAGATCACCCATTCGGTTGCTGTGACAATTCAGTATACATATATGGCAAACATGGCAGCAAACCAAGTGATACTGAATGAGCTTGGCCCTTTTTAATATAATGCAGATGATGGAGAGCTGATCCTGTTTGATATGGTACAGGTGGCAGGGAGTCAGAGCAGTGCAGCAGGCGCGGCCACTACCTAACAGGGGAAAGGAGCACCCAACTGACACAGCAGACTACTGGTTGGCACAAAAACTACCTCCACTACTGGAAGTGGAGAGAAAGTTGTTGGAAGAGGTGCTGGCCAAAAAGCAAGTAGAATGTCAGCATAATCAAGCCACTTTAATGGGACCACAAGGCTTGACTATAAAAGGTAGAAAACAGAGTGCAGAAGAGAAGAGGATGCTACGAGGGACAAAGAGGAAAATAGAAAGAGTGAACCCAAAATCCCTGATGGGAGGGGGTTGTGAGAAAACACCCCAGTCGAGTATACTTTAACATTGCATGGTGAAGCATTGGAGTGAGGACGAGACTGCTGTTCCAGAATTCCCTCGATCCCTTTGTGATTTTTATTGTTTAGTAGGAAACTGCATTTGTTTGTTTATTTTATTTGTATCACTCGGACTGCATACTGGTATTTTTCCAATGTCTGTAACCAGTTTATCTATGAGGCTGGGCTAATTTCCAGCTAGGGTTGTATAAGGGTTGTAATGAACACAAGCACGTCTTAATTCATCAATGATTTTGCTGCAGCTTTGTTGTATTATTCAACTGTGTGTGGATGTTTTAATTTCTTCTAATAACTGCAATTTGATAGAGGAAGACTAGGCCAACATTTACCTGGAAGGGTGGTGGAGGCTAGAGAAAGAGTTGAATGTGTGAGATTAGCCAATATAAGGATATATGGTTGACCTATTTAGCCTAATGGTTAGGAGTTTCACGCACAATTCTAGGGTTAGGATTAATAAAGGGATGTGTGTCCAAACCCCAGAATTGCATAGAATGGAAGTCTGGGAAGACCCGATTCAAGAAAGACTAGGCACTGAGGAAATTGCTGCAGCAATTTCTAGAGCAAAATGAGTGCAGAAGTTCATGGCAACCCTGAAGCAACCCTGGTTCACCTAATATTCCTTTCTTTTATACCCTAGTATCCCTCAGCTTACTTATAGTCTTATTGAGTTTTTTCAATCCTAACCCATCTTGAACACAAATCTTGTGAACCAACCAAATTTTGCTATAGCATTTCACAAGTCAAAGTATTCTATAGTAGTTTTTAGTACCCTCCTCGTGGGACGATACTCACTCATCATTTTATTACTTGGTCACGATATGTGCACTTGCGTTCTGACATTGCATACACATTTTGCAACCAACATGTGGTTTAAGCTGTCTAGAAGCGTATGCAATAACTCGACCATGTTGCATTAACACACACTTTAATTCAATTCTTGATGCATCACAATATACCATGTATCCTCTAGTACCTGAAGGAATAGATAGTACTAGCGCCGTTGTTAAACATTCTTTGAGTTTCTGGAAACATCTTTTACATTCATCTGACCAGCCAAACTTTATTCCCTTCCTTGTCAACCTCATCAAAGGAGCAACTATTTTTGATAAATCTTTAACGAATATGTGGTAATAGCCTGTTAAACCAAGAAAACTACGAATCTTTGTAATTGTCATAGGGCGTGGCCATTGCTGCACCGCTTCTACTTTTTTAGGATCAACTTGAATACCATCCTTGGTAACCACATGCCCTAGGAAAATAACACTACTAAGTCAAAATTAACATTTTGGAAACTTGGCATACAATTGGTGTTCTCTTAGGGTTTGCAAAGTTATTCTTAAATGTTGCTCATGCTCCTCTAAACTCTTTGAATATACCAAAATATCATCCACAAATACAATAACAAATTGAACTAGGAAAGGTTTACTCTATTCATCAAGTCCATGAATGAAGCTGGAGAATTTGTTAAACCAAATGGCATTACTAAAAACTCATAGTGCCCATACCGAGTTCTAAAAGTAGTTTTCAGAATATCCTTCTTTATTTTTAATTGATGATACCTAGATCTCAAATTAATTTTTGAAAAACATTTGACACCCTATAACTGGTCAAATAGATCATCTATACGAGGTAATGGATACTTATTACGTATTGTCACCTTATTCAACTATCTGTAATCAATACACAACCGAAGCGATCCATATTTCTTTTTCACAAATAGGACCAGAGCACCCCAAGAAGAAGTACTAGGGCGTATAAATCTCATGTCTAACAAGTATTATAACTAGTTTTTCAATTCCTTGAGCTCAGTCGGTGCCATTCTATACGGGGGTATAGACACTGGTTGAGTTTCAGGAAGTAAATCAATACTAAACTCAATTTCTCGTTCTGGGGGTAACCATAGCAACTCATCAGGAAATTCCCTAACCATTGGAACCTGCTCTACCTTGGTGTACTTTTTATCAATATCTTTGACTACTGCTAAATACCCTTAGCATTCTTTTTGTAACAGCTTATAAACTGTTAGAGCTAAAATTAAGTTACTAGACACCTCACTACGATCTCCTTGTATTAAGAAGGAAGACTCTCCAGGAGTGTTAAACTTAATCACCTTAAGGTGACAGTCTAGAATGGCATGGCATGATGACAACTAATCTATTCCCAGTATCACATCAAAGTCTACCATATCTAGAACTATCAAATCTACAAGAGTCTCATTATCTTCTATCGAAATCTCGCATGATTTATACACATCATTTACTACTAAAAAATCTCCCATTAGAGTAGCAACCATGAAAGAATAATGTAAGCTAGTAAGGTCTCTATCCAATTTCTTAGTAAAGCAAGGTGATAGAATAATTAGAACTAGGATCGAACAGGACATATGCTTTATAGGAGCATACTGATAATGTACCTATTACAATTGTATTTGAGGCCTGAGCATCCTATCGTGCAAGGAAAAAACTCGAGCTTGTTCTTAGCCTCGACTTCTTGATCCTATACTAATACCACCACTACATACTTGTTCTAAAGCTGCTCTGTTTGGTCATGCTGGTACAGATGTAGGGGGTGAAGCTGGTTGTACTGATGCTTGACTAAAATTTCATAATTATGGATAATTTTTCATCAAATGACCCATTTGTCCACACTTAAAACATGCACCAGTTTCTCTGCGACACAATCCAATATGAGGCTTGCTACAAAAGGGACATGGTGAAATTGATCTTAAATCCTGTTGACTAATAGGTCTCATATCTCTTTGATCCATTCTTTACTTATTGATATTAACTTATGTCTAGTTAGAGCTACCAAATCCTATTTGAGTAAAATGAAGTGGATTTTGAAATCTTGATCTTCTGACATTAAGATTATAACTAATTTGGAAATTACTTTCTTGATCTCTTTTTCTTCTCCTTAAACCTTCTATATCCGCTTGCTCTCGTGTTTTCATCATTCTAGCACAATCTATAGTTGCTAAATAAGTTGAAAAATGATTCATCTGAGGACCTACTGATTTAAACAATGGACATATCAATTCTAAAACAAATATCTTAATTATATCTTTTTTAGTAGGAACCAGATATGGTGCATATTTGGACAACTGAGTAAAACAGATGTCATATTCAAAAATTGTCATGTTCGATGTTTGTCTTAATTCTTCAAATTCTTTGGCCCTCTTGTCCCTTTCACTCATTGGTAGAAAACGATTCATAAATGATTCCTTAAATTCATCCCACTCCATTGGTGGTAAAGTAACTGCTCTTCCTTGCACTAGAGTCTCAAACTAAACTTGAGTCACATCTGATAGTTGAAAGAATACTAGTTCAACAGATCTTCTAAGAGAACACCCCAAAGCTCTGAGAACTTGTTCCACAACATCAATGAACATTTGTGGGTCTTCCTAAATATCTGACCCAGAAAAAGTTAGGGTTTTCAACTTAAGAAATTGTGGTAATGACATCTCAATCCCTGTAAACTTGTCCTTTGGCTTAGCTATTCTTCCCAGTTCTTACGCTTCAGGAGCATTTTTTGGTAGCTGGCCATCCCTTCTGCCTTGCTCTATTATAAATCTAGCCAATGTCTCTAAACTCTTATGTATGCTAGCAATCATAGTAGTTGTTCTATCATATGGCTCTTGTAGGGGTTCTACTCTCTCCTTAGGAACTCTATTAGATACATGGGCCTATTTATCTTGTTTCAGGGTTCTCATACCCTGTGCACCTTTGCCTCTTCCTCTAGGTCAGCCTCTACCATGACCTCTTTGTACTAGAATTGTAGATTGTGCATACTCTTCTCTAGAGGGTTCACGATCTACAGCTTCTTTAGTAACTGCTCTAGTTCTAGGCAGCATCATAGACTATACAAAACAAAACACCTTTTTAAGATACCATAATATTCAATCAAACCTTATACTAGGAACTTTAGCAAACTTGGAATAAAAAGGAAGTTAATATCCTATAGAATCCCTTAGTAGCACCTGAAGTATAAATATATCTGGCTCATATCCATATTAAAGGTCATACTAAAGAATCATTTGCTCTGATAGTCACAGGGAAATCTAATGCTCTGATACCAACTTGTCACGCCTCAATTTAATGAAACGCGAATAACACAACTAACAGATAACTTTACCCTTATTTATATGCATACAGATTCACAATATCACATATTAGAAAAATATCATATGTTTACAAGTTTCAAGTATAGCTAATTATACATGCAAAAAGTACACTTAACAATATTACAGCAGAAGCAGAAATCTTGCTTATGGCATTCAGAGCATACTCTAGATTACAATGCCATAATATTTTAAACATTTCAAGCCTTAGAAGCAACGTAGGCTCGCCCAGAGAATATGACACCTAGTTGATCATGTAGCAACAAGACTAAACTCTGTATCTTTATTTGAAATAAATATAAGCATCGTGTTGTGAGTTTGACAACTCAGTGAGCAGATAATACCTACAATGACCTCTTCGATCAACATATGGATGTACTCATATATTAAAATTTATCATATCAAAAATTATAGTTCAAAAGTACTTCCATATGGGATCCGTATTTTAAAAAATTCTCAGTTCAAATCGTATTTAGATATCTGTAACCATTTATGATACAATATAATCGTTAATCAAACATTGATATGCATTTTAAAAACTTCTTATAAAAATATTAGGAGGATCCTATATCAGAACCACCATATCAAAGTTCAATCGCTTCCTTACTTTGTTGGTGTAGGATTTGCCTATACTTAGTATCTTAGCCAAGGTTTGCCCTACCACCATTCAAGAGGATACACGAAAAGACTCTAATACGGGCAATTCCCAAAGCACAAAGCAAGGGAAGGCAAGTCACATTTCATATAACTGGCATCTCGCCCAGATAGGAGACATTCGGCTCTTCATCATATATCATATCCCATGTGTTGGCCCTCACACGAGGCTAGCACTACCCCTACTAGCTGAGGTATCAAGCTACACCAGGGCTAACATCACCTGTTGTTAGCAAACAATGTTTTCAATAGGATTCCTCCATAAAATTATCATATACACATATTCCATATTATTCAAAATAGAACTTTTAGTTTAATACAGAATTTTATTCTCAATACAGCTCATCTGTCATAAATCTTCCAATCAGGGTTTACCACATATACATGCCCTTTCTCAAGGCAATCATATAGCTTTATAAATCAATGCCACATGCATAAATATTCACTTACTCATTTAATGAGAAATACATGTAGTATCAAATATACCATGAGTTCAAAAATTCATTTTCAAAACTATACTCTTCTTGAACTATATTTTAGATTGTAAACAATTCAGATAATTTAATCTATTTCAGAAACATATAAAAGTGTAAATAACTTATAAACATAATCAATTACACATTTAAAGATGAAGAAGAATATAGGGTAAGTCATAGAAAGAATTCATTCACAAAGTTAGGGTTTCAAGTTGGACAACCCCAAAATCCACGTTTTCGGTTCAAATTTGGCCAAATAGACCCCAAAAATGAGTTCAGAGGGTCTCAAAACCTTGAAAATGACTCTGGATTTGTGAAATTTGGCCTCTAGGAGCTCGGTCAATGTAAGTCAATGTAACAGGATGTTGGAGTCACGTGTTGCAGGTGCCACCACAAGGGCTGCACGTGGGGGTCACTCACTGAGGAAGAAGCGGTGCATGGGGGTGCGTGCAAGGGAGGATAGGGCTACGTGCAAGTACACCCAAATTGATACCATACCTCTAAACTAATATGTAGTAGTGGGAGTAAGAGTCGATCTCGCAAAGATTGGTATTACCATATGTGATTGAGAAAATGGGGGATTGATAATCGCAAATAAAGTAAAGTAAATAATAATGAAAATAATTAAGAGAGTGGTTATAAAGAGAGACATTGGTCTCTATCGATATTTACCATCAAGGGATTGCATTGATCACTGACAAAATCATCAATTTTAAACCAAATATCTATCCTTGAGATTTTATCCCTGTTCCTCCTTAAGCCTAGTTAATTGCTAACAATCGTACCAATTAAACCCTAATTAAAAAAGATATTCTTTAGCATATCGGTAAAGTCTAACCTATTAATTGTATGAAGAACGAGAGAAACTAATAGAGTTAAATAAATATAAACACATCGGTTATATTTAATTTAATTGATCATTCATCATAGGGTTAATGATTTATAATCCAAAATCCTTAATCCTATTAGCTTCATGAATAAAGTAATGAAAACTTTGTTCAAAACCTAATTCAACAGTAGATTAAGACATACAATATACTAGTAGGCTTCATTAGCAATTATATGAACAATTATTAAGAAAAGATAAGAGTAGATGAATAATCAATACCCGGTTAAGATTGAACTAATAAAATTTGTAACGCCCCCAATTTAATTTACATAAAATAAACATTTTTTTATTTTTTATTATATTCGAAATAGATATTCTCCATAAAGATGCATAATTCAATTCTTTATCATGGGAACAGATACATATAGGATCTCTCATGTATACACAATATACAGATCAAGTCTATAAATATCTTAGTACAGCAGAAACGGCGATCCTGCCTGTAGCGTTCAGAGCACTCTAGAATACAAACACAGTATAATTCAAAGACCGTAAGTCTTGGAAGCAACATAGACTCACCCAGAGAATATATCACCTATTTTCTGAATCAGACTCTGATATTCTTATTTGAAAAATGTGAAAATATCGTATAGTGAGTTTGACAACTCAAGGAGCAAATAATTCCTCCTATAACCTCTTAGGTCAACATATGGATGTACTTATATTTTAAAATGTGTCACACAGAAAATACAGTTCAGAAGTACATTCATATGGGACCCGTATTTCAAATATTCTCAAATCAAAGGATATTCAGATATCTAAAACTATATGCTGCATGGTATGATCATTAAACTAATGTTGTTATGCTCAGCTGTATAAGCTATAGTAAAATATTATTATTTGTAGATAAAATCATCACTGTTAATGCACCTACCTCACTCGGCAGTCTGGCACACTTAATTTAAAAATGACTTGCCTCACTCAGCGATCTGATCAACCCACACATTCAATGTAAAATGACCTGCCTCATTCGGCATTTGGTCAATGCAATTTGCTATACGCATATTGACCTCACCACTGTCACAATAAGTGATCAGGGAATGTGAGTACATCACCCTCCTGCCCACCCCCCACATTACCACTGTCACCCGGTTGTAGTGGCCCTCCCCCAGCTCACTCAAGCTAATAGGGCGTCCCTTATTGGGTACCATCACAATCTATACAACTAGCCAATATTCATCCATACCTATAAATACATGTAAAATTATCAAGCAACTCGCCATGAGCTTTACGCTTACCATTCAATCTCATTTATAATATGACATGCATAATTTTCACAAGTATATAGCTTTACAAATCAATGCATCGTGCACATAATATTCACTTTATCAAATAATGATAAATACATTTAGAACCACATATTCAATGAGTTCCAAAATCTATTTCTAAAACCATACTCTTCTTGAACTATGTGCTAGTTCGTAAGTATAACAGATATTTTAACACATTTAATAAACTTATAATAGTATAAATAATTTATAAACAGAAATAATAATATATTTATAGTTCAAAAAGAGCATAAAGCAAGTCATAGAAAGAATTATATACTCACAGGGTAGGGCTCCTGGTTGGACAGTCCTAAAATGTACTTTTCCAAACTGAATTTGACCAATTAGACCTCAAAAACCTGTCCGGAGGGTTCAAAGACTTAAAAAATGACTTTGGGAACTTGGTCACTATTCACCCGCCGAAAATCACTATTCACAATGAACAAAAAGCTATTAGATGGTCGAAAAATTTTATATCTTAAGATTTACCTAGCTCCTGAATCTATCTACAATGTTAGAATTTCATTTCGAGGTCTCTAATTAAGAGTTTTAGAATTTACCTTTTTCTGAGATTTTTTTACTTCAAATCTACAGTGATTCAACGGCTGATTTGAAAAATTGATCGGTCAAAACCGTAGTATTCTTCATCCTAAATCTAGTAGCACCTTCAGTTTTAAGATCGGAAGCCAATAAACACTCCAAATCTAGAGAGAAAGTTGAAGGTTACTATTCACTCACTATTCCTCTCTTCCTCATTTCTGTATTTCCGTCTCCCCCTTTTGGTTTCTCCTTTTTTTTATAATAATAATAATAATAATTTAATAATAGGATTTTATTTTTTTATATATTCATCTAAATACCGTTTTTCATCCTAAAACATCCTAAAAATTTCTAAAAAATTACATTCTCATAAACTTTTAGTTAAACTCTTAAATCATGACTTTTCTTGATAAAAATCTTAATAAAACAAATCATAAAATAAATATATTTATACATAATAAAAGAAAGAATATTTCTAAAAATTTATTAAAGGGCAATATAAATATTTTAAGCAAAACAATAATTATTTTAATTAAAAATATACTTACTTTTAGCATAACATAATCCTTTTTAAACAAATAAAAATATATTTGTTTATAACAAAACATTATTATTTAAAAACAAAAAATTACGGGATGTTACATTCTTCCCCCTTAAGAAATTCGGTCCTCGAATTTTAGCCCATCCTACCACATGTAGGGAATGGAATTAAGGCATAATTCAAAGTTACCAACCTTATTATATGGAAAGAGAATCTTACATTTAATACCAAATATTAATGTAGGACAATACAGCAGAAAATGTGGAATACTTAATAGAGCGTGTTGCCAAAATAGAAAGTTACAACTTTGGACAAAGCATTGAAATAAAATTAAAATTGGTGGCCGTAATTCTTGGAAATCTGTAAACAAAAATCTAGCTATTATATCGGCAGAAATCAGCGGCCGCAAGGTTTGAATATATATGCCAAAATCTACTTTAAATCTGTTGGTATTCAGTGGAAAGATAGCACATAAAAAAACATTTCTGAGCATATAAAAGCCTGTGAAAATTAAAGAATATGTAGTTAACTGATAGGATGCAGTTGATTGCTTCAAAATAGATGTAATCAATCAAATATAAAATAACCAGTCCAAATTAAAATTTCTCAAAATAGCTAGTCGACTTAATAATACCGATAGTCGACTGGCAAGAACATTGGGAAAATAAAATAAATCATTTGATTGTCCTTCTTCAACAATTAACATGTTTGCATTTTCACTCTTTTTTTTACAATTACACCTATTACTTACAACTTCCCTATAAGAATCAAGACATCAATGTTTCATAAAGAATAAAAAGGAAAAGACAAATTTCTGGTGATATCCTAACCTTATTCTCTTTATATGCTGAATATGAGCGACTATCACAACTACTGTACATATACATGCTTGCCGTCATTTTTTAAAATTTCACCTTCAATTTAGCTAATATCCACCAATCACTCAAATATTGTTCTAATTATTCCCGGCTTATTCACATAGCTATCATAAGTATGTCATTTTTTGAGTTCTATAAATTCACACATTAATTTCTTTACTTTCATACTCTAAGTTAAGGTGTGTGTAGCTATGGAGGGAATTGCATTTCATCAATTTCAAAATATTTGTGTCTTTTATGGTTCCAGTCCTAGAAAAGATGGATAGTATGTGAAAGCTCCACAAAACCTAGGTATGGTACTAGCCAGGAGAAAAATTCATTTAATCTATGGTGGAGGTAACTGTGAATTAATGGGGTGTGTGTCTACAGCTACCCATGTAGGAGGATGCCAAGTTCTAGGTATTATTCCTATAGCTCTAGCTGCATCTAACATCGTAGAAAAAATAATTGGAGAAGAATTTATGGTAGCTTCCATGCATGAGCATATGGCTAGAATAATGAGCAATGCTGATGCCTTCATTGCCTTACCAGGGGAAAGTTTTGGTACATTAGAAGAAATTTTCCAAATAGTCTCTTGGACACAACTAAATATGCATCACAAACCGATAGGTTTGTTAAATGTTAACCACTTCTTTGATAGTTTGTTGTCTTTCCTTGATCATGCTATGGAACAAAGGTTCATCTCACACTCAGCATGACAAATTCTCATCTTAGCTTCAAATGCTAAGGAGTTGATTGATGATTTACAAGCATATGTCTGGAACCACATATACTCCAAATAAAAGTACTAGGGCATTTAAATCCCTTATCTAACAAGTCTTGTAACTATTTTTTTTAAAATTCTATTGATATTCTATATAGGGATATAGATACTAGTTAGGTTCCAAGAAGTAAATCAATATCAAATTCTATTTTTCGTTTTGGGGGTAATCTAGGCAATTCTTCTAAAAACACATCAGGAAATTTCCTAACTACTGAAACCTGATCTACATTAGTATACTTTAGATCAACATCTCTCACCATTGCCAAATGTCCTTAGCACCCTTTTTTGTAATAACTTATGGTCGCTAAAGGTGAAATTAAATTACTAGGTGCTTGCTTCCATGATTGCTCACTACTTGCAACTCCTTTAATAACATTTTCTACTATTGATGACATGTTCATACTGTATCAGCTAGATCGCACTTCAAAACACTTAAACAAATTCAATCTATTGTGACTTTATTTTTTAACATGCTTATGCAATATCTTAACAATCAATCATGAAAAACTTATGTCTATCCAAGAGCCCTTCACATGAATTACCCATTTTGCGTACCTTAAATTTTAAATTTCCATAAGTAAGCCTTCCTTTATCATAATGCTTATACATAGTATTATTGAAAATTAAACTGTCTTCAAATTCCTTATATCAACAAAATATATCATTGAAAATATTATCTTCATAGATTCTCCGCTCTCAAATTCAATCCAACCCACAACTTACCAAATTCATTTATATATATAGATTCCAACTCATCCATCCAAAAAGTGATTTAAATCTATTTTCAAAACACTCACTTTATTTCAAATCATTATCTTGGAGTTAACAATCTCGATCACATCATAACCCACTATCAATATTATATTAGCCATTCGTCATATTGTTTCATATAAGCAAATCAAACAATCAATTCAAACCTTCTTGACATCCAAACAAGCCAATCCCTTTGTGTTCGGATAGAATTTCCTTATTTTCAGCTAATTTCCCAATAGGGTTCTCTTTATCACTTTTCATCAAAACAAGTTCAAAAGCTGAACAAGTAGTCCACACACAAAAGGTACCATGTAGGACATACGGATAGATGTTTAAACCTCACATATCTAAGGAAAAGAGTTAGAAGGAAGAAAAGGATGACACCCTATAGAATTCCACAATAGCACCATGAGTATAAATATGTCTGCAGTTACATACCCATACTCAAAGTCCTACTACAGAATTATTTGCTCTGTTAGCCACAAGGAAACTTAATGCTCTGATACCAACTTGTAACGCCCCCAATTTAATTTACATAAAATAAACATTTTTTAATTTTTTATTATTTCCGCAAACAGATATTCTCCATAAAGATGCATAATTCAATTCTTTATCATAGGAACAGATACATATAGGATCTCTCATGTATACACAATATACAGACCAAGTCTATAAATATCATAGTACAGCAGAAACGAGGATCCTGCCTGTAGCGTTCAGAGGACTCTAGAATACAAACACAGTATAATTCAAAGACCGTGAGTCTTAGAAGCATCGTAGACTCACCCAGAGAATATATCACCTATTTGCCGAATCAGACTCTAATATTCTTATATGAAAAATGTGAAAATACCGTGTAGTGAGTTTGACGACTTAGTGAGCAAATAATTCCTCCTATGACCTCTTAGGTCAGCATATGGATGTACTTATATTTTAAAATGTGTCACATAGAAAATACAGTTTAGAAATACATTCATATAAGACCCGTATTTCAAATATTCTCAAATCAAAGGATATTCAGAAATCTAAAACCATATACTGCACGGTATGATCATTAAACAAATGTTGTTATGCTCAGCTGTATAAGCTATAGTAAAATATTATTATTTGGAGATAAAATCATCACTTTTAATGCACCTGCCTCACTCGGCGGTCTAGTCACTTAATTTAAAAATGACCTACCTCACTCGGTGATCTGATCAACCCACACATTCAATGTAAAATGACCTCTCTCATTTGGCATTTGGTCAATGCAATTTGCTATACGCATAGTGACCTCAACCACAGTCACAATAAGTGATCAGGGAATGTGAGTACATCACCCTCCTGCCCCCCAACATTACCACTGTCACCTGGTTGGAACTGCCCCCCGGCTTACTTAGTCTAATAGGGCGTCCCCTATTCGGTACCATCATAAGCCATACAACTAGCCGATATTCATCCATACATATAAATACATGTAAAATTATCAAGCAACTCACCATGAGCTTTACGTTTGCCATTTAATCTCATTTATAATATGACATGCATCATTTTCACAAGTATATAGCTTTACAAATCAATGCATCGTGCACATAATATTCACTTTATCAAATAATGATAAATACATTTAGAACCACATATTCAATAAGTTCCAAAATCCATTTCTAAAACCATACTCTTCTTGAACTATGTGCTAGTTCGTAAGTATAATAGATATTTTAACACATTTAATAAACTTATAATAGCATAAATTATTTATAAACAGAAACAATAATACATTTATAATTCAAAAAGAGCATGGGAAAAGTCATAGAAATAATTATCTTCTCACAAGGCAGGGCTCTTGGTTAGACAGCCCTAAAATGTACTTTTCCAAACTGAATTTGACCAATTAGACCTCAAAAATATGTCAGGAGGGTCCAAAGACTTAAAAAAGGACTCCGAGAACTTGGTCACTATTCATTGCCGAAAAACACTATTCACCCGTCGGAAATCACTATTCACCCGTCAAAAATCACTATTCACAATGAACAAAAAGCTGTCAGATGGTCAAAAAATTTCATATCCTAAGGTTTTTCTAACTCTTAAATCTATCTACGGTGTCAGAATTTCAATTGGAGGTCTCTAAGTAAGAGTTTTAGAATTTACTTTTTTCTGAGATTTTCTACTTCAGATCTACAGAGTTTCAATGGCTGCTTTGAAAAATTGATCGGTCAAAACCATAATATTCTTCGTCCTGAATCTACTAGCACCTTCAGTTTGGAGATCGGAAGCCAACAAACACTCCAAATCTAAAGAGAAAGTTGAAGGTTACTATTTACTTACTATTCCTCTCTTCCTCATTTCTGCGTTTCCGTCTCCCCCTTTTGGTTTCTCCTTTTATTTTATTTTATTTATAATAATAATTTAATAATAGCATTTTATTTTATATATATTCATATAAATGCCGTTTTTCATCTTAAAACATCTCAAAAATTTCTAAAAATTTACATTCTCATAAACTTTTAGTTAAAATTTTAAATCACGACTTTTCTTGATAAAAATCTTAATAAAACAAATCATAAAATAAATATCTTTATACATAATAAAAGAAATAATATTTCTAAAAATACAAAAAAATTTATTAAAGGCCAATATAATTATTTTAAGCAAAACAATAATTATTTTAATTAAAAATATACTTACTTTTAGCATAACATAATCCTTTTTAAACAAATAAAAATATATTTGTTTATAACAAAACATTATTATTTCAAAACAAAAATTGCGGGATGTTACAAAATCAACTTCAAATCTCACAATGCATAACGATCCCTTGTGGTTTCAATCTTCCTCTACTAACTAAAAATAAATCAGCTGCGCAGACCCATAAGAAATCAAAAGAAGAATTAAAGAAAGTAGTTAAGAGTTTGAATGATTGAATGGATCCCCTTGATGCTTCCTCTCTTCCCTTTTTAGAGATCGGATGCTCTTCAATGAAGTAGGGTTGTTTCCAAGTCAAATCATGGCCCATCAGGCTTTATTTAGAGTTAAAAATCCTAAGAATAGCGATCTCAGCATTCTAGTGCGGTGACAAGCACTGTGACGCGCTGCTGGGTCGCCGCGGTGCTTCTAGGTTGCTCTAGTTCTAGCGCCGCGGCCCTCGGTACTTCTGGGCAGCCAATGCCGCGGCGTACTAGGGAGCGTCGTGGCTTTCTGAATCTGCAATGATGCATCACTGCAGCACCTGAAAAATTCCAAAATTTGCTAAAGTACCAAACATAAAAGTTGTAGATCTATGTCTCTTATTTCCGTAGCCGCTGGAATCACCTTAATCTGATCTAAATTAAAGGTGATATGCCTAAATTAGTGACCAAAGGTCAGGATTCATCCTGCAACACTATTATTTTGATTTACGAGCTCTATAACGCTATGAAATCTCCCAAATTTTACCAAGTATTAAACATAAGAGTTGTAGATAATTGTTTTATTGTTTCACATCCACTTGAATCACTTTGATAGGTGTTCATATGAGGGATATATGTTCTAAACAGTGCTGAAAGGTCTGGAATCACTGCAATTTAGCATTTTTCCATGAATTTCTTATCTTTTTCTTCTTCCTTTGTTCCTACAACACAAAACAAAAAGTTAAGCTAATTCCTAATCATATTTTACTTAAATAAAAAAAAGTACGTTTAAAGGTCTTAATATCATGCTTAATTAAGATCACATCAAATACCCCCACATTCAACCTTTTGCTTGTCTTCAAGCAAAATAATCTCTAAAGACCAAAAACAACAATCAATATATGTAGTGAGTGTTAGGCTTACCAAAACTTTGCCTCATAACATGAAAATATACTTGAGAAAGATTTTGGAATGTCATAATCATGCACAAGATTAACACAAATGCATTCCATTATTTTATCCTTCCGAATCCCTAGTGTGTGTATGTTCTTGGGTCAATAAATTTCCTTTCACTCAGATGAGTTTATATATCCCAAAATTTTGGTTGTAGATCTCTAATTAGTTTATGATTTCTATATGCTTATTCTTCATGCCATTCTCCACTAATGTAGGCCAAAACTACCTCTAGGATCAATAGGACTTTATTTAGCTTATAATGTGGCCAGGGTATAAGGTAGGATAAAGGATACAAATTTAAGTTCAATCACCCAGTACCATATGATTAAATATGATCTATTGAGCTTTTTTTAAATTTTGGGAGATTTTTCCCCCTACACTCATTTTTTTGTTTCAATTGAATTTAATCCATCCTTTTTCTGAATTCTCTAAAATTTATTTTCCCATTGCATTTGCTTTTATCCTCTTTGGATTTTTCTTCTCTTTGCTTTGTATAATTCTCTTCTTTTCTTTGCTCCACCCTTCCAACCTTTTGTAAATAAAACTCTACAAAACAAGCATTTAGAAAACTAATTATGGAGTGGGTGAATGGGATCAAAAATAAGGATATTCATACAAAATTTGGCTTTCAGCTCATTTTTGGTTTTTAGAATGAAAAGTTCATTAAGCTCAAAATAGAGGAACTAAGGATATTTTATTGCTTAGGTTATGCTGGAAAGGCTCAATCTATCAAATAATGCCTAAATCATCTCCTAAATAATAGTATTAGGGTAAGATTTTGCCTCAAGCAGCATTCAAATAAGTTCTAAAATCTTATTGAGATCATGAAATATTTTTGAATTATATAAACCTTCTCTAAGTAAAAGATAAATTTAATGCCCAAAGTTATTGTGAAAAAATATTTTAGGATTCTAAAGTCAAAAGTAATAAATTGCAAAAAGGGATAAAATTACACAACCATGAATTTTCTACATTTTTCAAGAGTTAAAATTTTTTTGAATAATCATATCATTGGCTGTTGGTTGTGCCTAACATCCCAAAACATAAATTGAAACACTCACACAATCACTCAACTTGCTAAACGTAATAAAAGTGCATTAATAGTAAAAATCAAAAAATTGATGCTCAAAATAGGGTCACAATTATTCAGACAAATATACTTCCACCCCCACACTCAAACTTTACATTGTACTCAATGTAAAAGAAAGATAAGAGTATGAAAGGATATATGAAAACATATAAGTTAAGTGACTTCCCTGAATTTGTTTGGTTTGGAATGAATGTGTTGCATTACTGGACCCTAAATTTGTCTAATTTCCACTTTCTTTCTTCTTTTAAAGATTATGTTGGGTTGCCTCCCAATAAGCGCCTTTGTTTAATGTCGTTGGCTCGACTCACAGCTCATGATGTCATTCATAGAGGATCTTTGATGTCTACTTTAATTTGAAATTTTTGGACTGATTCAAGCCTTGAAATTCTACTGCATGACAAGTAATCACATTCATAATAACAAGGGATCCTAACCAAGGGAGAGATTTCTTACCTTTGTGGGGTCTAACCCCTTTGATTTCTAGAACTTGATGCAACTTTACATTTTGGTTTATGCCTTTAAGGTTTGCTATTATTTTTGTAATGGCATTTCCTTTTTCTTGAAGAATATGCATCAACGCCTCCTCTTTGTTAGCATCTAGATTCTTGGCAACTATGATAGATAGTGCATCCCCAACTTCCAAGTATTTTAAGTGATTGGAAAGAGGTGAAAAATTTGATCCAGGATCTTGAAACACAAAAGGTGCACTTACATTAGAATTTGGTACTGAGGTAGGGGGATCCTTACCTTTTCGTTGTACTTTTGGAGCTTCTTCATTATTCTCCTACAAGTGAACACTCAAGGCTGATTTCTCAACCTTTGTCTCTGAAGGCTCAATATCCTGTGCTATAGAATCTACCATATTAATAGCATAGGCAGTAAGATCTTTCATGGCATTGCAATTATTGAATTTCATAATTTTTTCTTCAAATTACATTGTCAGTGTGCCACTATGAACATCTATTATGGTCTTGGATGTTTTTAAAAATGGTCTCCCTAACAAAATTGGAGTGGTTGGACCACCACTCTCCATATTAAGTACATAAAAATCAATAAGGAAAATTAGATCACCAACACGCACTAAAACATCCTCAACCACACCCTCGGGGAGGGTATTGGATTTGTCAGCCAATTAAATTATAACACTAGTTTCTTTCAGAGGTCCTAGTGCTAAAGATGCATAGACAAAGTATGGCATGACATTAATAGATGCTCCTAGATCTAGCATGGCTTTCTCAAATGTATTATTGCCTATAGAGTAGGGAATAGAAAAAATACCTAGGTCCTTGCATTTTGTATGGATTTTTCTCTGAATAATTGCAGAAACATGCTCACTTACTTTTACTTTCTCAGCTCCTTTCAACTGCTGCTTTCTCTGTTGTGTGTGTAATTCCCTTAAAAAATTGGCATAGCGAGGTTCCTGACTGATTGCATCTAAAAGAGAAAGATTCACCTCACACTTTCTAAATGTATCATACAATTCAGAAGTTTTCTCATTCATCCTATTTTCCTTTAAAGCTTTAAGAAAGGGAGGTGTAGATTTATATTCAAATAAAGGTGAAGACTTACCTTTTGGATGCTTACCTGCCATAATTGCATTATTCTTTTCTTCCTCTTGCTCAGTTGGTGCATGTACCTCTTGCATTGGGATCTTAACTTCTTTATCACCCTGTAGCATGGTTGCACTCACATTTTACCCTGGGTTTACCATAGTTTGAGAGGGTAACTCACCTGAATTTTGAGCCTATAATCTGCTAACTGTGGTTGCTAATTGACCCATCTAATTTGCTAGGTTTTGAATACTAGCTCTTGTCTCTTGCTGAAATTGTTGAGTGTTATGTGCAAAAGATTTAACAATATCTTCTAAAGAAGTACTTACTTGGGAATCCTGATATGTATTTTGTCTAGGATAATAGGCCTGTTGATTATGCTAAAATTTTGTTCTGTAGATCTATTTTGTGCATTCCCATACCTAAAATTAGGATGATCCTTCCATCCAGGATTATATTGATTAGCATAAGGATCATTCCTCTTTGGTTGTCCAGGGAAACCTCCAACAGCATTGGCTTGTTCTGTAGATTCTTCTTGAAGTGTAGGGCACATATCAGTTGGGTGCCCTTTTGCAGAACATATTCCACATACTCTAATTTGCTACGGTGTACCTGTAGCAATTTGGCACACAAAAGAGGTTAGTTTAGATATCTATTGCTGAAGGAAGGAATTACTCACCTCATGGGTATGTTATGCTGAAGAATCATGCTTAATGCCAAATTGTTGAGAATTGGCAGCCATGTTGAATATCAGGATTCTAGCTGCTTCAGGATTCTTATCTACTAATGCTCCTTCACTAGCTGCATCTATCATGCTCCTGTCTCCCTACAAAAGACCTTTATAAAAATATTAAATCAGTAGCTGCTTATTGATCTGATGATGTGGGCGGCTTGCACAAAGCTTTTTAAACCTTTCCCAATACTCATAAAGGGTCTCTCCATATAATTGCCTAGTACCACAAATTTCTTTTCTTATATTTACGACTCTAGATGCAAGAAACTATCTCTCTAAAAAAAATTTATTCATCTCATTCCTAGTAGTAATAATGCCATATGGTAAATAATATCGACAATCTTTGGTTGAGTCTCCTAAGGAAAAAGGGAAAGCCCTGAGTTTAATTTGTTCTTCTGTTACTCCAGGGGACTTCATACTAGTACACACAACATGGAATTCCTTCAAGTGTTTATGTGGGTCTTCACCTGCAAGACCATGAAAATTAGGTAAAAGATGAATCAGTCTTGATTTTAATTCAAAATTAATGTTTTCATCAAGGTTAGGAAAAGTAATGCATAAAGGTTAATGGTGTAGATCTGGAGCTACAAGCTCCTTCAAAGTGAGGTGTCTGGCCATGATTACTTCCTCCTTCTCCTGATGAATGTCCTCTTAATGCTTTCTTCTATGCCTATGAATAGATTTTTCAATATTTGGTTGAACTATAAATCTTGATAATTAGAAGAACGAGTGACAAGAATAAATCAAAATAAAATCACAAAAAGGTAATAGACACAATCCCCGGCAACGGCGCCAAAATTTGGTGCTTACTGTCGCAGGTACACCCAAATTGATACCTTACCTCTCAACTAATCTGTAGTAGTGGGAATAAGGGTCCATCCCACAGAGATTGGTATTACCTTATGTGATTGACAAAAAGGGGGGATTGATAATCGCAAATAAAGTAAAGTAAATAATAATGAAAATAATTAAGACAGTGATTAGTAAGAGAGACGTTCATTTCGATCAATATTTACCATCAAGGGATTGCATTGATCACTGACAAAATCATCAATCTTAAACCAAATATCTATCCTTGGAATTCTATCCCTGTTCCTCATTAAGCCTAGTTAATTGCTAACAATTATAGCAATTAAACCCTAATTAATAAGATATTCTTTAGCACATCAGTAAAGTCTAACCTATTAATTACATGAAGAACAAGAGAAACTGATAAAGCTAAATAAATATAAACACATCGGTTATATTTAATTTAGTCGATCATTCATACATAGGGTTAATGATTTATAATCAAAAATCCTTAATCCTATTTGCTTCATGAATAAAGTAATGAAAACTTTGTTCAAAACCTAATTCAACAGTAGATTAAGACATACAATATACTAGTAGGCCTCCCTACCAATTATATGAACAATCATTAAGAAAAGATAAGAGTAGATGAATAATCAATACTCGGTTAAAATTGAACAAATAAAATCAACTTCAAATCTCACAATGCATAACGATCCCTTGAGGTTTCAATCTTCCTCTACCAACTAAAAATAAATAAGCCATGCAGGGCCATAAGAAAATCTAAGAAGAATTAAAGAAAGTAATTAAGAGTTTGAATGATTGAATGGATCCCCTTAATGCTTCCTCTCTTCCCTTTTTAGAGATTGGATGCTCTTCAATGGCATATAGTTGTTTCCAAGTCAAATCTTGGCCCATTGGGCATCATTTGGAGTTAAAAAAACCTAAGAATTGCGAATTCAGCATTTTGGTGCGGCGGCAAGCGCTGCGGCGCTTCGAAAACTCATTAACGTGGCGCTGCAATACTTAATCCAATGCTAGGGAACTCTGGTTCTGATGCTCAAGCACCGCTAGGGAACTCATTAACGTGTCGCGACCCCTGGTGCTTTTGGCCAGCCAATGCCGCAGCGTACTAGGGAGCGTCACAGCCCTCCAAATTGACAATGATGCAGCATAGCGGCGCCTGGAAAATTCCAGAATATGCTAATGTGCCAAACAAAAATGTTGTATCCCTGTGTCTCTTCTTTCCATAGCCACTAGAATCACCTTAATCCAATCTAAATTGAAAGAGATATGCCAAAATTAGTGAACAAAGGTCAGGATTTATCCTGCTTCAGTGTTATTCTGAATTGCAAGCTCTATAACGCTATGGAATCTCCCAAATTTTACCAAGTGTTAAACATAAAAGTTGTAGATAATTGTTTTATCTTTTCTTAACCACTTGAATCACTTTGATTGGTGTTTATATGAGGGATATATGTTCTAAATAGTGCTAAAAGGTCTGGAATCACTACAATTTAGCATTTTTTTTCATAAATTTCTTATCTTTTTCTTCTTCCTTTGTTCCTACAACACAAAACACAAAACTAAGTTAATTTATAATCATATTTTACTTAAATCAAATAAAAAGTAAGTTTAAAGATATTAATATCGTGCTTAATTAAGATCACATTAGAGGATGAACTTGAAATTTGAGATCCTAAGGTTTTGGCACCTTCTTGATCGATTACTGTGTTAGTTTTTGCGTTTGAGAACCACAGATAGGAGTTTCAGAGATTACCTCTTTAGGTGATTTTTCCATCTATTTTCTGGGCAATCTCCAACCAATCTTCCAAAAACCAATCGAATAAATTTGTAGGACTCTTCATCTTGAGCCTGTTGGTGGTGTCGAAATCCGAGGTCTAGAAGTGACAGAATTCTAGAGAGAAGTTTTAGGATTTCAGGAGAGAAAAATTTGGAGGAGAGAGAGAAATTCAAAATTTTCTGCTTCTTGGGTGACTGAGGCCCTTAAAATATCCCAAGGGACCTTTCTGCAAAAATTTAATTTTAGAGGGAGGTCCTTGCAAATTTTTCTTATTTATATTTTGACCCCAAAACTTTTAAGAAATTGTATTTTGACCCCAAAACATAAATTCTCATATTTTCTTTATAATTCTTCAAACCATGTAATAAATAAACATATTTTCAATGGTTCTTATCTCCATTTTCAAAATCCTCTCTTTTATTTAAAATTTTCTTTAATTTAGGATTTTCTTTAAATTTTAAGACTATTACAAAATTCATACTACCTCCTTGAAATGTAAAAACATTTTAATGTACTCACTTTGTTGGATAGTGATTCTTTTATTCACTATGTATGTTCATTAACCTCTAAAACCTCTTTATACTTTACCTTAACTGCCATTACTTGTTCTTTAGAATTTTTCTTAGTAACACTAGGTAATTATCCTATAGGGCGAGTTTTGAGCAATTTATTTAGTTACCCAAATTAAGTCTTTAAAGTCATTATTATTTTTTCATAGCTTTTAGCTTCACCTTCATGATTTGTTAGGTATTTGGAAAACTACTTTTGATCTTGGTTTCTTTGAGGTGTTAGGCCTCTGTCACATTGCAAAGCCAAATAGTGTGCTTTACTTTTGGCCCTAATTATTATTGCAAGAAAAGTTAGGATGATCCTTCTAACTAAGATTATAGATTTTGGAATACGAGTTGTTCTTCCAATGAAAGTTCCCTACAAATTTGGCTAACTCAGGATTCAAATTGGCATTGCTTATTTATGTGGCTCTCTCCACAGTAATGACGATTCATGATTATGGCTCTATTGGTAGAGGGTTCAGTTGCCTCAAATCTTTTCATAATAGTAGTTAATTAAGGTAATATGACTGTTTGCATGTCTACTTCATGCACACCTACTTGTTTTCTTTGGGATTTTCTTTAACCTAACCATTGGTAGCCATTAGAATTCATCTCTTCGAGTAAGTCATAGGCTTCCTTTATATGCTTAGCCTTTAATACACCACCACTTGCAACATCACAATAGTTCTAGTTGATTCCAACATTTCTTTGTAAAAAGATTGAACTTCCAACCATTTGGGAAGTCCATGTTGTGTGCATCTTCTCAATAACTCTTTGTACATCTCTTAAGCCTTAAAGTGTTATTCTAACTCATGTTGTATAAATAAGGTGATGTTATTCCTTATTCTAGATGTCTTGGTTAGCAAAAAATATTTAGCTAGAAATTTTTTAGCAAAGTTATCCTATGTGGTAACAGAATCTACGATAAGGAATTTAACTAGCTCTGTCTTACCCTTAAGTAAGAATACATAAAGCCTAAGCATGATAGTATCATCACTAACATTGTTTTGCTTCAATCATAGATGACTAGGAATAATACTAGATAGGTACTTAGGTCTTCATCAGGCATACCCCAAATTGACACCTTATCTAAATTATATGTATCGTGGATGTCTTAATTTCAAAGTTACTTGCTTGGATTATAGGATTTTTGATGCTATGAATAGTATGTGCTCTCAAAGCCACACCAAAAATAAATAATATCTTACCTTTCTTAAAACAAAGTATATAACAGAAGGAGTAAGGGTTGGAACCATAGAAGAGAACTAATTGAAATACTCAATCAATCAATAATCATTATTCTAGGTTCACATCCACCATCAAGAGTAATTCTTTGATCATAGAAATACATTCAATTCATAAATTAGATATTTATCGTCCAAATCTAATCCAATTCCTCCTTATGTTTTGTTAATCTTCAATCGGATGAACTTAATTAACCATAATTGTCAAATAACCCTATCCAAGGTGATAGGATTTAACCCAACAATTTTATTATGAACTAAAAGAATCAATAAAGCTGAATAACATGAACACCAATAGTCAGATTTAACCCAGTTAACTACCTTTTCTAGAAGTTAATAATTCCTATAATGCAGTAAAGTTATTAATCCTAGTTGCTTAGTAAGTCAAAGGGACCAAAAAATTATTTATTTGGTGTATAACTTAGATTTAGATTGAATTAGTTAATTAACTAGTAGTCCTTCCTTGTAATCAAGGGATACAATCATGGAAAAAGATGTAGAAGAGAAATTAAGACCTAAATCATGAATAAATTAATTAAAACAAAGCTAGTCTCATAATGAATCCTTTGAGCTTTTAGTGTACCTGAATCTATAAAACAAATTAGTTGTCCAAGCCCTATAAATCCTAAATCTAAACTAAAAAAAAGGGAAGACGAGAATTAGAAGAATAAAGAAATTAGATAGATTTTTTGATATTTTTTATGCTTCCTTGGCCTTCTATTTATAAACCTTGGCAACCCTAATGGCCTCAAGTCTCATTTGATTAGTTTCTGGCCCATTGAATTGTAGTTCAAGTCACACTCTATGTTATTTTGGTAATTTTGTTTTCCTCTACCATCACATAGCACCGTAGCACTCCTTCTTCAAAAATACTTTTAGGCTTTTATTGCCATGCCAGTTCTTCCCTAGTGTCGTGATGCTCTAGATCTTGAAAAACTATGAATTTTTTACAGTAATTCTGCACTGTAGCCATAGAGCTAGTTCAATTTTCTTGTTTTTTTTACATTTTTCTTATTTTTTTCTCCAATTTCCTTCACTTTGGCTCTAATTTAATCCTAACACCTTTTATTGCTCCCTACATTAAAATATAAGCTAAATAAGCAAAGATAGGCATTAATTCATCATAATATTCTACATATTAATGGGTAAAAACTATGTTAAATAAATTTATATCAAATATCCCCCACTTAACAATTTTCTCATCCTTGTGCAAATCATAGTTCTGCCACTATAATAAGATAACAATGCCATTGACAAGGAAGAATTAGGCCTCAAAATTCATAGCTCTTCATGAATTAATTGCACCCCTTTTTAAGTACTTCTTGGTTTCACTCAAGAGATGATAATAAGTCAAACAAGGAGGCACTCTCTAGTTAATAACTATTTACTCTTGCACTTTTGAGATTGTTTATGCTCAAACTCTTTCTAATAAAAATGTTCAACCATAAGCTTGTAAATTGTCTATTGTAACGCCCCCAATTTACGTTACGTAAAATAAACATTTGTTTTAATTATTATTTCCGCAATCAGATATTTTTCATAAAGATACATAATTCAATTTTTTATCATGGGAACAGATACATATAGGATCTCTCATGTATATACAATATATAAACCAAATCTATAAACATCAAAGTACAGCAGAAACAGGAATCCTACCTGTAGCGTTCAGAGCACTCTAGAATACAAACACAGTATAATTCAAAGACTGTGAGTCTTGGAAGCAACGTAGACTCACCCAGAGAATATATCATCTATCTGTCGAATCAGACTCTAATATTCTTATCTGGAAAATGTAGAAATATCGTGTCGTGTGTTTGACAACTTAGTGAGCAAATAATTCCTCCTATGACCTCTTAGGTCAGCATATGGATGTACTTATATTTTAAAATATGTCACATAGAAAATACAGTCCAGAAGTACATTCATATGGGACCCGTATTTCAAATATTCTCAAATCAAAGGATATTCAGATATCTAAAACCATATGCTGCACAGTATGATCATTAAACAAATGTTGTTATGCTCAACTGTATAAGCTATAGTAAAATATTAAGATTTGGAGATAAAATCATCACTTTTAATGCACCTGCCTCACTCGGTAATCTGGTTAATGCAATGAAAATATAACTCATTTGCTATACGCATAGTGACCTCGACCCCAGTCACAATAAGTGATCAGGGAATGTGAGTACATAACCCTCCTACCCCCCCCATTACCACTGTCACCCGATTGGAACGACCTTCCACCTGCTTACTCAGGCTAATAGAGCGTCACCTGTTCCGTACCATCGCAAGCCATACAATCAGTCGATATTCATCAATACATATAAATACATAAAAAATTATCAAGCAACACGCCATGAGCTTTACGCTTGCCATTCAATCTCATTTATAATATGACATGCATCATTTTCACAAGTATATAGCTTTACAAATCAATGCATCGTGCACATAATATTCACTTTATCAAATAATGATAAATACATTTAGAACCACATATTCAATGAGTTCCAAAATCCATTTCTAAAACCATACTCTTCTTAAACTATGTGACAGTTTGTAAGTATAACAGATATTTTAACACATTTAATAAACTTATAATAGAATAAATAATTTATAAATAGAAACAATAATACATTTATAGTTCAAGAAAAGCATGGAGCAAGTCATAGAAAGAATTATCTACTCACACGGTAGGGCTCTTAGTTGGATAGCCCTAAAATGTACTTTTTTCAATCCGAATTTGACCAATTAGATCTTAAAAACGTGTTCGAAAAGTCCAGACTTAAAAAATGACTATGGGAGCTTAGTCACTATTTACCGCCGAAAAATACTATTCGTTGCTTATGGTCAATTTCTGGCCCATTGGGCTATGTTTTGGACCAAAAATTAAAAAAAATCACAACTTTTTCATTTTCCTACTACGGTTAAAACTGCGATGCAATTGTAGAGTGCCACAGAGCTACTATATCTATAAAATTTCCAAACACTTTTAACATATATTTTGTAGGTTTTTGTCTTAGCTTTACATATCCACTTGAATCATCTCAATTGGAGTTCATATGCGAGAATTATGGTTTGATTAGTTATGAAATGTCAGAATTATTTACACTACAATTCAACTTTTTTCATGAATTTGTTCTCTTTTTCTCCTCTTTTCTTTTTCCTTTGTTCCTACAACACAAAATTAAGCTAATTTCTAATTATAATTCACTTAAATCAAACAACAATTAACTTTAAAGATATTAAAATTATGATTAATGGTGTGTACTGTCACGGGTACACCTAAATTAATACCTTACCTCTCAACTACTTGTAGTTGTGGGAGTAAGGATCAATTCCACAGAAATTGGAATTACCTTTTGTGATTCTTGTCAAGGGTTTTGATAATCGAAAGTCAAATAAAGTAAACAAGATTGAAAGTAATTAAAAAGATATTATTAATAATAAATGTGTTGATTTCGGTTAATATCCATTATCAAAGAATTGCATTCATCATTGATAACATAATCATCTTAATTTGAATATCTTTCATTGGGATTCTAACCTTGTTCCTTCTTAAGTCTAGTAATTAATAAAAATCACCTCAATTAACCCTAATTAATAAGCAATCATTTAGCACATCGGTAAAGTCTAACCTATTAATCGCATAAAGTACTAGAGAAACTAATAGAGTTAAACAAATATAGATACATCGGCTATATCTAATTTAGTCAATTATTCAACATAGGTTTAATGATTTATAATCCAAAATCATTAAGCCTATTTGCCTCACGAATCATAATAATGAAAACTTTGTTCAAAACATAATTCAGCAACAGATTAAGACAAATAATATACTAGTAGCCCTCCTAACAATTATATAAATAACATTGAAAACAGAAGAGCAGATGAATAATTAATACTCAATTAAGATTGAACTAATCAAATCATATATAAATCTCACAATTCATGAAGATTCCTGAAGGTTTTAATCTTCCTCTATCAATAAAAAATAAATTAGTCACGCAAGGCTATAAGAAAATCTAGAGAAGAATTGAAGAAGGTGATTGAAAATTTGATACTTAAATCATTGAATGGATTGGATGCCCCTTTTATGCTTGTTTTTCCTCTTATTTATAGGTTGGGAGAGTCCTAAATAAATTAGGATTGATCCTAGGTTGGTTCTTAGTCTTTTGGGCTTCATTTGGAATAAAAATAACCTAAAAATCACACTTTTATTTTCTATAGCGATGGCGGACGCCGCAGTGCCCATGTTTCTATGTAACGAGCACTGCGTTTCCCCTTTGCTAAAAATCCATAACTTGATGGGCTCACCGGTGCTGCGACATTCAATTCTAGGCACCACAGTAATATGATATCTTCATAATATAGAAAAGTGGTCAACATAAAAGTTGTAACCATGAATCTTATCTTTCCACAGCCACTGGAATCAACTTAATTGGAGCTAAAATGAGAGATATATTTCTAAATAAGTTAACAAAGGTCATGATTCATCCTGCTGCACTGCGATTTTGAATTTCAAGCTCTATAACACTCTGAAATCACCCGAATTCGATAAAGTGATCAACATAAAAATTGTAGATAATTGTCCTATATTTTTCATCTACTTTAATCACTTTGATTGGAGTTTATATGTGGGAGATAGGGTCTAATTAGTGCCAAAAGATCTTGGAATAGCTGCAATTTATCATTTTTCCATGAATTTCTTCTTTTTTCTCCTCTTTTTTTCTACCTTTACTCCTACAACACAAAACACAAAAATAAGCTAATTCCTAATCATATTTTCCTTAAATTAAATAAAAAGTAAGTTTAAAGGTATTAAAATCATGCTTAATTATAAACACATCAAATACCTTCACACTCAACATTTTGCTTGTCCTCAAGCAAAATAATCCCTAAACTTATAATATTGATATGAGATTTTGATCTTAGAACTTTGATGATTGGTCATGGATGTTGCTATATCATTTTACATATTGATCTTGCATGTGATGTATGTTTGAATACTTAGGTTGGTGTAGATAGTTCTGCATGGGTATGGCTATGGGTGGCAGAATTTTCAGCTTCGGTGTTTTAATTTCTGGGAACATTATATAGGGAATATAAACAAATGGTTAACATAACAAATGTAGATTTATGTCTCATGGATTTTTAGCCACTGGAAACATTCAATTTAGAGTTCATATGAGATAGATATGATCCGATTAGTAAACAAAGGTCAGAAAATGGTTAATTAGGGAAGAATATGTTAGGATAGCTTCGGTGTTTTAATTTCTGGGAACAATATATAAGGAATCAAAATAAATGGTTAACATATGAATTATAGATATATGTGTGAAGGATGTTTAGCCACTGAAATCATTCAATTTAAAGTTCATATGAGGTAGATATGTTCCGATTAGTGAACAAAGGTCAGAAAATGGTTAATCAGGGAAGAATATGTTAGGATAGCTTCGGTGTTTTAATTTTTGGGAAAATTCTATAAGGAATTAAAATAAATGGTTAACATATGAATTATATATTTATGTGTCACGGATGTTTAGCCATTAGAATCACTTAATTTTGAATTCTTATGTGGGAGATATAGTCAGATTAGTAAGTAAATGTTAGAACCTGCACGAGAAGAAATAATATTGAATTTAAGGGAGTAATAAAACCAAGATTTATTACTCTTTTGCTGATATAATTAACATAATAGTTTTAGATAATTGTCTTATCTTTCCATAGACACCAAGATCACATCTATCGGAGTTAAAATGAGGGAGTTATGCTCTGATTAGTGAGCAAAGGTCACAGAACACGGACAAGCCGTGTTCTGAGTGCTTCAAGCATGGGTTAACCGTGTTCGGGGCTGTTTTTGAGTACATTTGAAGTATTTTTAAAGCATGGCCGTGTCTTGGAACATGGCCAGACCATGTTGGAAGCTGGTGAAGCCTATTTTCAACATTTTTCTACCCTAGATGAACCTCTTTAACTATAGGGTAATAGTAGAAATCAAATTGAAGAAAAATGTTCTATAAATTTGTAAGAACATGTGTTAGAAATGATATAAATAAGAAGAAATTGACTAAAGGCCAAGCATAAAGAAAATGAAGAGATGAAATTAATATTTAAAAAAGAAGACGAATCTTATAAATGAAAATAATAAATGACTAGTATATGCCATAGCCATTGCCATTGTATGAACTTCTTACCATCTTAACTGTGAAATTCTGACATGGAAATATTTTATAAAGTGATATATGAAATGGTTATGTTCATGGCATGATTACCAATGATTTATGGTTATAGTTATATTTTGATGAACATATTTGTTATTGAAAGCATATTTTTTGCTATCATTGTGAAAAGAAAAGAAATGAGCACGGTCACATGGCAATCCGTGTGGTGCACCAGTAGTGGACGCCCTACCAACGGTTATGATCATGTTAATGAGAAAAGAAAGAGAAAGTGGGTCATGTTGGACGGAGTAAGAAAAGCCTGTACCGGAGAGTAGAAAATACTCACCCTAACCGGGGTTGTTTGATATGAGAATAAATTGATAGTCATCATATGATATTCTGAAAATAGTTAATCCTGTCATACATATCATTACTGTATGATTCTTATGTACATAGATATAATGCATTCATATGACCAAAGATATTTTCTGTAGTTTATACAGCTGAACATGACATAATGAACTATATTGATGGTAAATTATGATTTATTGTTGAACCTACTAGGATTTAATTCTCACTATATTTCCATATCATGTTCAAAAGAATAATTATGCAGATTTTCTCTATGACACTTATTATTTCTGTACGTTGGATCGAGGTGCCCTACCTTGGGCAACTGCCAGTTATATCAGATGTATCTGTCGTAGATGTGACTGAGCTTCCGGTGGATGTGCCACCCGCACTAGTGTCCCCGGAAGTAGTCGACGTAGATGATTAGAGCTAATATGTAACTTTGTACAAATGTTTATAAAATAATGGTGTGTAGTTTGTAAAATAATGGTGTATATGGAAACTCAGTATTGTATCACTGTTAATAACAATTATGCTTGGTTAAAGTGATTATTATTACGAGTTAAGTGGTTAAAATTAAAGTAGTAATAACTTCATGGAATTTTAAAAATATAAAAAAAATTTGTTACATTTACATAAATGGAGTTGTTACATGATCTCCATCATCTATAGGCTACTAGTACAATAGAACTAATTTTTCTCGAGTTTTGTTGTAATGAAAAGGCTGTGAATGTTCTAAAGATCAAACTTGTGTCCACAATAATCAAATCACAATTCAAATCGTTAATAGTGAATCATAAATCGTATTAAATCGTAATATTTACAAACACATTGAAGAATAGTTTAAAAATACAATATAAAATATAAATAAAATATTTAAAATAATATATTTATCTCAATAATTCTAAATATAATTAATCATAAGTCTTAAAATGATATAATTAATTCAAAAGTTATAGATTTTTATTTGCATAAGTTTAGAATTGTGAAAAGAAAAGGTTACTTAGAGGTTTTCTATTTGTGTTTTAATTGGTTTAAAATTATTAGGAGAAAAGGTTATTTGTTGTTATTTTTAAAAAAACATAAATAAATAAATATTATTTAAAAAATATTGTGTTTGAAGAACCCTACAGAAGTTGATTGTTCTAGGAATAAGAATCCCATAAAAGTTGATTGTTCCAGGAATAAAACGCTGCATTTTTTCATTTTGCACTTAGTAAAAGCAAAGCGCATAGTTTTGGCTTTTAATTGTTAAAATAACATAAGGGTTACAGAAGTCTTAAGTGGAGAAGATGAATAGCATATCGAATAGCCATAGCAGAAAGCATGGCTCGACAACCTCCATGGCAACTTTCAAAATCACAAAGTCATACAATTTTGAAACTATTGTCAGAATTACACCGATTTGTGCGATTCCAATGACAATTCTGGTCATTGAATGATTTGGCCACCATATCGATGGTCATCTGAATTGAGACAAACAATTCGATTCACATTGAATCAAACATTTTTTTACTTCTATGCTTGCATCCTCATTTTAAGAGTGTAACTCGCATACTATTATGTCCACCACTTGATTAAACATTTATAATTTTTATTTTATTTTAAAATTTAGTTAAATGATAGTACATTTGATGCTTGTGTGAGTCAAACTTTAATACATAAAAACTTATTAGACTTACCCACAATTGGTTGACGGAAAGTGGTAAATAGCTTACAATTTTAAAAAGACATCAAAAGTTCAAAATTTAAAAATTACCCTTGTGAGAAAGGTTAAAAATCTTAAAAAATCTATGATTTGAAATGAATTAAACTTACAATAATACTTATAAAAATATACTTGCTTTTTATCCCAAAAAAAATTATTAGACTTCTAATCAAATCGGTGAGCTTTTTTTAGGTAAACCACAATCGATTTTAAATGGCAGGTAATAACTCGTAATTAAAATGCGATAAATATATTTTCTCTCTATAAAACCGAGCTTGTAATTAATGCTCTTGTCATATATTCCTACATTGAATGGAGAGATCATATTTAATTCTATTCTTTATGAGGAAAATACTATTCCATATAATGGCATTCACTACAAGAAAACAGGTATTCAGTGGCGACTTTAGTCATCACTGAAAGCCAAAAAGTCGTCAGTGAAAAGAATCAGTGGTGACTTTTGATCGTCACTCACTCGTTGCGATAAACTCTGTCGCAGAAAGTTTCAGTGATGACTTATTCAAGTCGTCACTAAAAACCCTTTTAGTGGTGACTAAAGTCGTCACTAAAGACCGCCAAAACGTCACTGAAAATGGTAAGTCGACACTGAATGATCCCTTTTTAGTGACGACTATAATAGTCGTCACTGAAACCATGGTTTCTGTGACGACTATAGGTGTCATAGAAAGGGGTGATTCAGTGACAGCCTATATAGTCGTCACTGAAAATATGTTTCTGTAACGACTATAGTCGTCACTGAAGGTCTTTTCAGTGTCGACTTTTTCCAGTCGCCATTGAAGCCTACTATAGTTACAATTTTCACTTCAAAAGGCGTTTGATGGTATTTTCAGTGGCGACTTTCGTTAGTCACCACTGAATAGGGACTTAATGACGACTAAGGTCGTCACTAAATCTCAACAGATTGGTTTTTAGTGACAACCAAAGGTCGTCACTAAATCTTTTGTTCCAATTTTTTTAAATATTTTTATTAACCATTTAAATAAAACATTGCTTTATAATTAAAATTCAGAACAAACAAAATTAATAAAATTCTATATATATTACCATAATTTCAAACATATACATGATAATTGAGTGATATACCATGTCTATTAATAAAAAATGCTATACATAATACAATGTCAACAATAGAATTTGTCCCTGTTCATATTACCATAATTTCGAGTTGGTGTTGCATTATTTGTAGAACTTGGTGCAGCACTACTCAAAAGTCCCAATGGAATTTGTCCCTGTTCATATCACAATAATAAATTAACATATAACTTGATTAGTCTAACATAAAAAAATACATGTAGCATGAAGAAAATCCTAAAAATATTAAAGATTACCAAATTTAACAAATTAAAATTAATATGACTAAACAGTGATGTTTCTTGAGAAAAATCACCACATTATTTTTTTTTCTTTGGGAAAGCATTATGAAATATATCTAAATCAAAGCTCAGTGCCCATGTTTCATGACTAAATATAGATGAGGAATCAAAACTTAGTCCTCTAAACATGAATAAATCAAAACGTCACTCTACCTAAAATTGCATTTTGCTCTTTTTTTGTTTCCATGAAAGAAGTCAGAATACACCCAACCAATAGAAAAACACAAACAAACAAGCAATAGAACATGAATTTTTTTCATTATATTCATATTTATGGTCAAATAGAAGAAAAGACCAACTGTAGGCCATAAAAGAAGATATTCAGTTTATCAATAAGTAAACAAAAACAAGCTGAAGATGATATTTTGATTCTAATTTATGAATAAGTAAACAAAAACAAGCTGAAGATGATATTTTGATTCTAATTTATGAATAAGTAAACAAAAACAAAAATTGCTGCCAAGTGTGAAGACCTCATCATGTTGTGAGTTAATCAAGGAAGAACCATAAGCAAATACCCCTAAACAATCTGATAGTTATATGAAGCAAACAAATCAGAAAGATCAAACTTTAAGATGTATATAATATAAGTGTTACAACTAGCATCTTATGTACCCTTCATGAGGTCTTAGAGGATTTTTTATCCTTTACATAAACTCTTAGTGCACATTTCTTTCATCATTTTTTTCAACTAGCAGCTGAAATTTCACCAAGCCAATGTCACTGATGTGAAGCTATTTTCCAGAAAACAACCATATTTTCCCCATCTCCATAGAGTAACAATTAAGGTATCACATAGAATATTAATTTCAAAAATCATAGGTTGCAACATGCCACCATAACAGCCATGTTAGCAAACATAGGAGCTCAAGGATGTATAGTTGCCTCCTTGGCAGATGGTGCAGTAGCCTCCAACAATGTCGTCCTGTAGGGAGGGTTGCTGAACTTGGTTCCCAAATATAGTATAGAACAACAAATAGTAACAAGGAAAATATGGAGAGGTCCTTGACACAAAACATTAAAATCTGAAATTCCCTTTTATCTTATCCCTAAGTATATAAAATACTTGAAAATTCAAGATACCTGTGCACTGCATGTCTCCAGATCATTTTAGTCCTAATATATACTTATTTAACACAACCAGATGAATCAAATTGAAAGCTGATTGTAGCACCAAAATAACAAAATTTCAAAGTAATAAGTGAATAAGTTAAATAGAAACAATGATAAATAATGTTAAAAGTAAAAATCTCAAAATAGGAAAGGGAAGCACAGTCAGGTGGCGTGTAGGACCTACTTGTCAACTCAAATGAGATATCAAATTTGAATTAATAATGCCATGATAGCATTACATAATGATTATATTATGAAGCAAACAAAAAATTCCTTCAAGTAGACAAAAATTCTGAAAGACAGAGAAGCATCACTAATTCTGAACTTGGTGCAGCACTAATTCTGAAAAGAGAAATAAAGGCAAACAAAAATTGCACCATTGCCACTACATGCATGCCTAAGGTCTCTACACCTGGAATACATAGTAATTAATGCATTTTTAATGTTATCAAACACGTCAGAGCAAGTTTGGACAGGATGTCCATGAATCTCCTTTCCTAATTTAATGGCTCCAATATGGGAACATGCATTTAATCTAATCACCATTGCCATAGAGTCCAAATGAAGAATAGATGTTCTCATCCTAGAGGCATAATTACGAAACATACATGGAGACTAATGCATTGTGCACAATCAAGCACCATTATAGAGAGCTAGCATTAATAGACTTATGAACCTCCATGCCAATAACATGATCTAAACCTTCACCACATGCCTTAAGAATAGTTGGATAAGTGAAATTATCTGGTTTAACCTGCTTATTCATCATTTTCTTATAGGCAGAAATAGCCTCCAAAAAAAGTCCATTTCTAACATAAGATGTGATAAGTAAATTCCATGTAAAGGGTCCAAACTATTAGAATTTTTAGTGGTAATGTGAGCATCAGCAAGAAGACTAACATTTCCATAATTCATTACCCCCTACAAGGACTCCCACATAATGTTACTTTTACATAAATAGTGTATACAAATCACTAAACTGTTAAATTCAAGAACTGTATATAGATATTATTACCTGTTGGAGAGATGTGATTAAAGAGCTCATCTGCGACTGGAGTCTTTCTTCAAACTGTGCTTGCATCCTTTCTTCTCGTAATCTCATCTCCTGACGTAGTTCTGTAGCAACCTTTTCACGTATTTTCTTCTCTTGCTCTTCAAAATGTTGAGGAGTAATTTGGTTAGCAGTTCTTTTAGTGAAAGGTTTAGCCCCGCATCCTTTACCACGAAAGTAACCCATCCGTTGACCAAGAACTTGGGTCAACATTTGCTCATTGCTCAAACCAGGAGTATCTTCCTGAGACTGCTTGGCTATAATCTTTTGTAGTTGGGCCTATGTTTCAAAAAAACTATTAGAATAAGAACAATAAATGTAAATTACAATTTGTAAAAGTAAATAAAATTTAAGCATACATGAAATTCCTTAGACTTTGCATATGACCATATAACTTCTCCTTCTTTAGTCTTTCGAGTATGCTGCAACTCCCATATCTGGTCAATTGGAGCCTTCTCTCCAGTTTCAAGATTTCTCTATGATAAAACATAATTGTGACTCAATGATGTAAAAAAAATACATATAAGGTTATATACGAGAATAAGTTATTCCAAAGTCTCACCGTTGATTCCTTAACTTCTGCAAACGAATGAGAACCTCACGTATGTTTTGTTCTTTGCTTGGCCCTGTTCTGTGCATTTTTTGAACTTTTGCCCTACATTTAATTTTATCATTAGTTGTGTTACACATTTAATATTATATTGCTCTTTAAATATAATATTACATAATACCTTAAATTTATCTGAGCCAAAAAAACTGACCAAGTGCTTCCATTCGTCATTGTTGACTGTGGGAGGTGGATGCGCTAGTCTCTCCTCATCGGTGTTGTACTTAAAGTATAAGATGTGCAAGCGACTCCTCCAATTTTTGTATAATCTTTGTGCAGTGGCATTGATGAATGCATTAAATCGCCATTGCATACTTGGACCGACTTCAAATTTTTCCTCTAACAATAAACTCAAAGGTGTTAAATTGTAAAAGTGTATATGGATATGAGTACGATAAACCATTATGCTAGTTGTTACCTTCACTTGCAACAAGATCTGCTCTCCATATTGTTCCCAGATTTTGGTCAACTCCCTCTCTTTCAAAGGACAAGTTCCTTGTACGATGTGCCCAATGTAATTGACGAGATCCCTTGATCCTTCTCCCATGGCTCGAAGGATATCGTCAAGGATCTGGTGCGCACTGTCGCAGAAACACCCAAATTGATACCTTACCTCAAAACTAACCTGTAGTAGTGAGAGTAAGGGTCGATCCCACAGAGACTGGTATTACCTTATGTGATTGAAAAAGGGGGCAATTGATAATTGTAAATAAAATCAAGTAGACAATAATGAAAGTAATTAAGAGAAAGTAATTAATGATAAAGACATTGGTTTCGGTTGATATCTACCGTCAAGGGATTACACTGATCATTGACAACATAATCAATCTGTAATTGAATATCTATCATTGGGGTTCCAACCCTGTTTCTCCTTAAGTCTAGTAAATTAATGACAATGGCACTAATTAAACCCTAATTAACAAGCAATCCTTTAGCACATCGGTAAAACATAACTTGTTAACCGCATGAAGAACTAGAGAAACTGACAGAGCTAAACAAATATAAACACATCGGCTATATCTAATTTAGTTAATCATTCATCATAGGTTCAATGATTTATAATCCAAAATCCTCAAACCTATTTTCCTCATGAATCGCAAAATTGAAGACTTTGTTCAAAACACAATTCAGCAGTAGATTAAGACAGACAATATACTAGTAGGCCTCCTAGCAATCATATGAATAATCATTAAGAAGAAGAATAGATGAATAATCAATACTCAATTCAAATTGAAACAATAAAACCAAATCCAAATCTCACAATGTATGAAAATCCCTTGAGGTTTCAATCTACCTCAACCAACTAAAAAGAACTAGCCACGCAGGGCCATAAGTAAATCTAAAGAAGAATTGAAGAATATAACTAAGAACTTGGATGAAGGATTGGATCAATTCTCTGCTTGATTTCCTCTCTTTTTATAGATTAACTCCTCCTAATTGATGTAGGAGTGTTTCTAGGTCAAATCCCAGCCCATCGGGCTTTAATTAGAGTTAAGAAGACCTAAAAATCGTGAATTCAGCAATTTAGTGCGGCGGCGAGCGCCGCGGCGCGTTGCTCGGGCACCATGGCACTATGGAAAGCTTTTGATGGGGTGCTGCGGCACCTAGGCTAGCTCTAGCGCACTCTGGATTCTAACGCTTGGGCGCCGCAGCGCTGGGCATCGGGCGCTGTGGCCCTCCAAACTTGCAATGATGCAGCACCGCGGCGCTCTATTGCAAGTGCCTCGGTGCCCAGAAAACTCCAGAATTTGCTGAAGTGCTGAACACAAAAGTTGTAGACCTATGTCTTTTCTTTCCATAGCCGTTAGAATCACCTTAATCCAATCTAAATAGAAGGAGCTATGATAAACTTAGTTACCAAAGGTCAGAATTCATCCTACTGCACTGTGATTCTGATTTTCGTGCTCTATAAAGCTATGAAATCTCCCGAATTTGATCAAGTGTTCAACATAACAGTTGTATATGATTGTGTTATCTTTTCACATCCACTTGAATCACTTTGAGTGGAGTTCATAAGAGGGAGAAATGCTCAAAACAATGCTGAAAGGTTTGGAATTGCTGTAATGTAGCATTTTTCTATGAATTTCTTATCTTTCTCTTCTCTTTTCTTATTCCTTTGTTCCTACAACACAAAACACAAAACTAAGCTAATTCTTAATTATATTTTACTTAAATCAAACAAAAAGTAAGTTTAAAGGTATTAATATCATGCTTAATTTAGATCACATCAGGATCACAATTTGAATTTTTTGTCCATTTTTTGTCTTTAAGTCTATACTGATACATTTGAATGATCCCCTTACATTTCGACTTATGCTACAAGAAGCTATGAACCACAAATAGATAAGATATTAAGCACATAATAGTCAACCTTAACTAAATCTATGTAAAACAATTTATTTACATACCTTCACTACTAATTGGATGCTAAGAAGTTGGTGTGGTTAGTTGTGCATTGGTCTCACCATAGTGGGACTGTATACACAGCAGTGGGGTTATGTCGAGACTACTACTCTGTGTGACACGTCGGTACCCACGACCACCTCGTCCACCTCTTCCTGCCATGCTCAAATATCAACTTGCTACAAATGAATAGATCACGTTGTTAGTTCAAAACAAAAAATAAGTTGAGCCAACTCAGTTATAGACTCAAGTCTTTACCTAAATGTCATTTCACTTAATTGGGAAGCTCGTGATTTAAGAGCTTACAATTCAGATTGCACTCAAAAAACAGATATGGAAGGAAAGACAATGAGTATAACTTTAACACAACAATTTCTGATTCCTGCTAGTGCCATTCACATTAATAGAAAGAAGTATATAAACTTGATTTCTCTGGAATTATCACTAGCTAGTAAACTATATCAACATAAGAAGCAGCAACATTTACTATTTCAGGGTAGAGAAATCTTTGTTGATAAAATTAAGTAGAGGGTAAGAACTTACTATGCAGGTATGCAGAAAACAACAAAACAACATGCCAAACCAAAAAGAAGAAGAGAAGAAACACATAAAAATTGCAACTTTAATTTAAAATATCCAAGCTAAGGGGAACTAGGGAAAAAACTTGATGTTGAAAACAAATGAAGATTGCTTGATTGAAAATGAGTCAAAGTGTATATATAGTGCTTGATTGAAAGTGGATCGTGTTGGAAAATGTACTAAAAATGGGAACATGTTGCCAAAACTATTAGAAAAAGATAAATACAAAGAAGTGGTTAAGATCAGATTGTCAAAACTAGATCGTCTTGCCAAATGTGCTAGATATGTACTCATTGTATCAATGGTCTTGCATGCATAGATGATCCAACAAAGGAATGAATTCAAACCGTAGGCCTCAAACTCAAGACAAAGTTCCAACAGAATAGTATAGCTATCATTTTTGAATTATGATATTGAAACCAAAGAGACCACATCTTGAAATTTTCCAGCATGTCTTATATGGCAACTTTCAATTTAGGCGTATGATCTAATCTTTTATGGCACATATATAGTTCATGTCCCTATCAGTACTTATCAGAAAAGAATAAAAGAGTACCTTCCCTAAAGAAAATTCACTTGCTTTAATGCTAAAAGTTTGATTTCTACTTTGCATTTACCAGGGTAGAGGCTTTATTTAAAACTCTAAAGCAAACTGTCAAACTCTATTATTGATTAGGAAGGTATAGAGAGATTGATGGAAGCCTATATATAGGAAGATGTTGACTTATATTAAGTTAGAAATGACCTATATCTAACTGTAGAGATTATGGTTTAAAACAAATCTAAAACTCTGTAATCCTATCAAAGAGAAGATGGTACAGGTGACCACATGCATGAAAGGAACACAACTTTTGGTGGTTTATACAATACAGATTCAAATTTACACAGAGATTAATAACGCAACACCCCAAATAAAAACAAGTAGTAAAAACAGAGTAACGATGTAGTTGTTCCAACCCACTTTGATATGTTCTAACTTTCCAAATGTTTATGCATCTCGGATTACTATATCTCTGTTTGTTTGTCAGACATAAACCAAATTTATAGAGCTTGCACATATAAATAAAGTTTGTTGAATTAGGTTAGGGTTGTAGTGGCTTTCCAAATTATTTTTTGTCAAATATAGGACATATTGCATTTTCATCAATTATAAATACAAGCAAATGCGGAGTCATTTATATGACAAATACAATCAAATAAGGAATAAATTTTGCAATTAATTATGTGTGCATATACATGTGTTCAGGAGAAATTCATTAATTTTATAGATGGTCACTTATCCCTCATCATTATCACTACATGTATGTGCAATGCTTAAATGCTGAAGTATGGACATTAAAAACAATGCTAATGCTAACACTTGTACAAAGCTAATGATTTCTTGAAAGGTATAAAGCTACATTAGTTGTTAAGAGCTACACTCAAACTTATGGAGTGGATGCCATCATTGTAACCGAAATTCATAAAAAAGAAATGGAAGCTCTGGCTGGAGAGTTTGAAATAAAGGAGCTAGGGAGACTAAAATACTTCATAGGTATTGAAGTGGCAGTCTCAAGGCATTGCATTTGTATTTCTCAATGTAAGTATGTATTAACTCTTACATAAAGTCAATTTGGCTATAATAGAAAGTGATAAAGAAAAACATGAGTTTATATAGAGTAAATTTTCTTTTTCTTTCGTGTGCCTAACTTATAACTTAATATTTTAGGTTTAAGTCCAAGTGTGCATAGGCTAACTAGTCTAGGTAGTTGAGTGGAGTTCATGAAGGGCATTAAAATCTCTACGACATTTTCCTTTTCATTATAAATGCTACTACAATAAATTCAATCTCTGTAGGCTTTGTTCTTTTCTTTAGCAATAGTAACAAGGAAATTTTGTGATGATAAGTCAAAGTGTATATGCCAAAAAGAATTGAAATCTATAAATCACCTTTTTATCTACTGTGAATTTGCTAGAGCCATCTGGTTTGGATCAAGTTTAGCCATCAGTGTTACTTATATTCAGCCTAACTATGTGGCTTCCTGGATCGGTATATGGTTAATGCAGTTAGGAAATTGCAAGTAGATGGTGATAGAGGAGTTTCTCATTTTTTTAATCCTTTATCACATTTGGTTATCTTGCAATGAAATAGTCTTCAAAAGAAACAATATAGTGCCTTCTAAAACATGAATGAGTATCAACAAAACAAGCAGTAAAAATAGCACAATAGACCAACTGCATTAATTACAAATAGAAATTTTAATTACAAATATAATCCATACCTCTAATCTTGTAGGTCCAAATTTTTGCAAAATCACAGATAATCTCCAAACCAAACTCCAAATTCAGCTGCTCCAGCAATAACAAAATAAATTCCAATTATACATTCAAAATAGAACAAAAGCCAGTTGTAAGATACAAAAAAACAGGCAGATAAAAGTCACGAATTGCATTTTAAACCATTGATATCTAACCTCTGCCAAAATGAGATTGATTCACCAAGTGCATATGGTTCATAGACAAATCCAGGACTTGACATTTATACTTTAAGTGTTCCCTGCATTAACGATATGCCATCAAATTATTTAACTTCTCTGCAAATTCAAAGATCTAACACAACTATCGTAGGTCAAATTCATCTATTCTATTCATTATTCATTAAGATACTATAATGAAAAGTGATGTAGATAAAAAGAGAAGAATATGGCATAGGCTCTGGAATTATTTCAATTGTAGCACTTAAGGTTGGGTCGGGCTAATCAATGGGGGCAAGTCTCTGAGGAAGGGTCTATGTCCCCTGTTTACAAAACAAAGCATGAGTTCTCGGTTCTTTCGTGCGAATAAAAGAAGGTAAAATGTTGATTTGAATGAAAGATAAGCTAGTGAAAGAGATGGAGTCTCAAAATAGCATAGGTCTGTTCAGGCTTTCCCGCTCAAACAATTCATGAGTATTCATATCTTTTACTTCCAAGTAATGAAACACCGTTCAAAGTTAGCCAATTTCGAACGAAGAGCAGAACCCCCAAATTGAACCCCTAATCCCCAAATTGAATCAAAAAATATAGAAATTCAAAGACAAATTATATAGGAAAGTGACATTACCTCAAACACTTCACGGTGGGTTCTCCGATGGTAGATGTACGTAGCTTCAGCTTCTGTGATGCTGGAAATTAAACAACGGGTTTCGTGGTAGGTTCTCTCGCCAAGCACAACGACTAGAGAGGGTCCGAGAGCAGTTTCTTAGGGAGCTCCGAGAGAAAAAGAAGGAAGCATAAGTGATTTTGCAATTAAGGTCCAAGAGCCAGAGAATGGGTGATGGAACCAATTTTCTGAGTGAGAGGGAACCAGTTTTCTGAGTGAGAGGGAGTGAGTGTTTGATTTCTGAGTAAAAGCTTCGATAGCACGGGAGACAGAAGAAAAGGCTGGGTATTTTTTACTTTGGGATTCAGGGACGACCAAGTCGCCACTGAATCACCAACCTATACATTAGTGACAACCAGTGAAGGTCGTCACTGAAGGATGGACTTTTAGTGACAACTCCTCCAGGTCGCCACTAAAAGGCATCACTGAATCTACATTTTCTTGTAGTGATTAACATCAATTAATTTGATAAAAATGGAATTAATGTGGCCTCATTAATTACTCCCCGATTCTTTGCATCTATATAAATTTATCACTCTTACATTGTTTTAAACACGCAACATAGTCTCGATTATTTCAAGACAGTGAAGAAATAAATTGGGGCGTTATGCCTAATATCGTGATTCTTCGCTCTGCCTTTCTTCTCGTCCTGGCCATGGCTTTTGTGATTCATGTTGCCTTTGTGAGTGCATCTTTCTCTCAATATAAATGAGCATTTGGGGTTGAAATCTCTAATCTCATTGGTAGGAAGTTCCCTTTTTATTTTATTTTATTTATTATTACTATTAAGTATGTTTGAACTTTGAAACACTAAAAGAAATGAGATTTTTTTTTAATTTAATTGAATTCTATTTTAAAAAAAAATTGACTTGTTTATAATTTAATTTAAATTCAATTTTATTTTATTTTTCTTAAAAAATGTAGATATATTTACAAATTCCAGTAAAATTGATAGAACTTCGTTTTTAAGAATTCATTTGATATCAAAATGAGTTTTTCTAATCCTATCATCATTTTTTAATGCAATATTAAAAAGGATATTATTGGAAAATTAATCATCTAAATTGAATTATATCATTCTAAAATGCAAAATAAACAATGAAGTTCAACTGAATTATATTGAATTTAATTTAATTTTTTTTTCAAATAAAAACATTCAATTGAATAGATTATTAAAATTTCTTAATTGATTTGGTTGGAAACACAAATGCACACTTCATTCTTATAGTCACGTTTATACAATTTGCCAAACTAGGTTCTTTCATTTTGAATTAATCTTAACTTTTACATTTTCTTTTTTTCTCTCTCTTACAAAAAATGCTCAGGCTAGCAGAGAAGGATCACTTCACCCAGGACGTATGCCCTAATGCCAATTAAACTTCCAAAAATTATAATAATTTTATTAATTCCATTTGATATTTAATTACATTTGCTTATGTTGATGATGCTCCGAACTCAAATCTGTTACACAGAATGTGCAAATGCTTGTGCTTTTCATTGTTAAGAGACTCAACATAGAAATCCATGTTTGTTCTTTTGCAATAAGTGCTGCCAGAAATGTTTGTGTCACATCAGGAACCTATAGTCATAAGGAAGCGTGTCCATGCTATAACAATTGGAAAACAAAAGAGGGAAAACCCAATTGCCCTTAATCTTCTCATTATTTTGTAATATTAGTAATGTACTCCTCCTCATTAAGGAAAGTTCAGCAGTAAGATGAAGTTAATATGCTTGCGTGTACTCTAAAGTTATTGATTTTTTTCCAAAATAAGGTTCAATTTTTGTTTGTTTCTACATTGACTAAGTTAGGGGCCCAAAAGTAACCCAAATCCAGGATACATTGGGGAATTGAGGATGATCACAGTAAAGCACCTTATAGAAGGCTTAAGGGCTAAGTAACCAGAATATTCATGGGCACCCTATTAAATTAGTTTCCTTTTTTAATATGAAAGAAAATATTCTTAAATTATCTACTCCTAAGAGTGCTCTAGTGGGGACTGCCTTTTCTTATCAAAGATTTGGTAAAGAAATAGCCCTTTAAAAATAAGCAATCTTACTCATTGTGCCTCTTAAGGGTCAAATGCCGATGACTTGTCCTTTAAGTAAGATGATTAAGATTAAGGGAGATGCAAGAAGGTTATTCCAAGGACTAACACCCAAACCCCATAAGCAGCATAGTGAAGTGAATGGGTTGCAAGTACATCAAGGTTGCCCACATTACCCAAAGAAGGGATCCTCTAGATAAGTTGGTGTAGGTGCAAGTACCAACCGAGCTTTGACAAGGTTTGAAGCATTATGAAGGAGTACATTACTCTCTTTTCATCCCTAAGAACTAGTAGCCATTTAGAATGGCTTGGTGAGATAGGAATGGAGGTGCTTCATGTTAATATTACTTGGCATGATCAATTAGCTAGAGAGAATAGGGTATGAGTATTGATCTCACTCTCAAGAGAGATCTCTTAGTTAATTTTATGTAGCATTAAATATAATACACCAAAATTTCTTATGTTAATAAAAAAAATTTAAGGCAAATAACTAAAAGGAGGTTAATGAGAATTTGAAATTGGTTAGGAGTTTTTAGAGGGAAAAGGGACTTATATGGAATTTTTAAATTATCTAACAAACTTTGTAAACTCATAAATTTGCAAGGAAGCCCCTAAAAATTGAAATTAAAAAGATACCCCTAAGAGGTTGGAAAATTACATATTAACCCTTTACTTTCTCACCACTCCAAAGACTTGCTTCCCACATTTTTGGCAACTATATCACCCCTTGTTGTAGCCTAAACTCTATTTCTCCCCAAAACCTCTCTCTACCCCTTACATTCTCTCTTTATAATCTCTAAATGTACTCAAACTCTATCAAATTTTAATTGTATTAATGATTAGACCCAATCATCATCCTCAGAGAGTGCCAAGACCTCTAAATATCTAAGAAAATTTGTCAACAGAGCTTGATCAAACTGTAAACCAAAACCAACGGTCAATAGTTACTAGAATAAGCCATTTTTTATTCAAGCATATTTGGACCTTCGTTTTCAACACCTCTGATATCGTTGGACTTAAAACAAAGAGATTTATATATTTGGTTAATGACCATTACAAAAATAGGCCAAAAAATAAGAATCATTAAAGAGAGATAAAATCACTTTCAGTCAATTTGGAAATCATACTTGGAATGCTCAAACCAAAAATTTGAACCCACAGATAGATTCAAAGTATTGAAAATCCTTGGGAGCAAAAATTTCAACCCTAGTTACTTAGCTCTGCACCCTTACACCTCGTGTCTTGCTTGAAGAACGGATCTCATGTGCCACCGCTTCTTCAGTGTGCGTAGGATCAATTTTGACATGATTTGTGATTATTGACTTTGTCGCTTGTTGACTTTCTATGTTAACTTTGACTAAGGGGTTGAATAAGTTTCCAAAGTTTGATTTTAGCGAATCATAACTCTTTTCTTAGTTTTTTAAACCTTTAAGCTAATTTTTTGGCTATTTTGGGTTAAATCATCTTGGAGTTTTTCCTAGTAAGAATGAAAACTTGGAATTTACATATTATGAGTAGATAATGCCTGCTCTTACACATTTTAATGCTTCCTATATTTGTTATTATAACTCACATGCTCTAAATTATTTATTTGACATTTGATGTCAATTATTTGAAATGAATTTATTTAATCATTACATCTTATGAAATATGGTCCATATATATATATATACATATACTTAAAGCCCTATGTTTGAATTAAATGTTATAGACGTAACATATGAAATTTATTCTAGATGTCATATATGATATGGATATAACCATGGAATTGATTTTGAGAATGATATAAATTAAATATATCATGACTTATGAAATTTATTATAGTTCTATTAATATTTTCACGAAATTAAAGTACAAAAATTTGTTCAAAATATTTGGTATAAATGGAATGTAAATATTATGAATATTAATTTGAGAAAATGTTTGGATCAATGGATTTTATTAGTTAAGAAGGAAACCTCCATTATAAGATTTCCCAAATTCGGATCTGGATAAAAAATGCAAATGGATTAGAGCTCGTTGAGCTATTTGTTAGGCATGGTGGGTGTATGTGTATGTGTATTGGAGGGATCTTTTCTATTCAAAATTTCTATATTTTCTTAAATAGTTATGTTATTAAATGTGTATGAAGTTTTCTTATTAAGAGGAAACTTATTAGAACCTTGTTAGCTAACAACAATATATGCTAGCCTTGGTGTACCATGGATTGTTACCTTAACTAGCAGGGGAAATATTAGTGTGTAAGCCAACACATATTGATTGACTTATTGAAAAAAACAGCATGCTTCATATTGAATTTTCCCAAGCCGAATGTTTGTGGTCTATATTTCTCGAATAGAAAGCTCATGGTCTATATTTCTTGAGTGGAAAGTTTATGGTCTACAATTTTCAAGTGGAAAGCTAGTGGTCTATAAGGTTACTTACCATCTCTAGCTACGCTAGTGGTTTAATTAGTTCTGTTATGAAATCCTCCTTATCAATTTTTTCTATTTAAAAATTATAGGTTATTATGAAATATATCTAGTTTGAAATTGATTATTGATAAATGATTATGTTTTTATACTATTAAGAGTCTTTTATTTTTAATCTTCATAAAGGTTTAATTTAATAGGTCTACATTGAAGATTATTATGCATTTTGAAAATAATGATATATTTCATTGTGTTATTGTTGTGAAAAACTCGTGCCTGTATATTGCCTCATTATGTTACACTACATGTTATCTACTCACTAAGTTGTGAAACTCACCCCATTCAGTTAAAAATGTCTTTCAGGTCAAGGTTTAGAGCTTAGTCTGTTAGTAGCAAAATAAGAGAAGTGACATACTCTAGTGAGCACAATATTTGTTCCTCCTGGTTTAGAAATTTTTTTTGGAAGATATATGAAATGGTTTATGTTAAAACCAATTTGATTATGGTATCATTTATTTATTTGTTTTAAGGCTTACATGATTGGATTGTTTTCAATACATGTGATGATCATTCTTCCTAATTTAAGGGCTTGACATTAAATGAAGTATCAAAATAACTAATAAGCCATAAACCTATATACCTTTACATAGATAATTTTTCCTCCACACAACCTTAAATCACACAGGCAGGATCCTCGCTTCCATTTGCATGTTTGTTATGTATTATATGGTTGTGGAGTGTTAGGCTCTCATCTAGATACTTATATGTGGTTTGGCACTTTTTTTAGAAAATATATAAAATGGTTTTTATTAAAAGTAGTTTGATTATGGTATCATTTGTTTATCTATTTTGAGGCTTACAAGATTAGATTATTATCAATACTTGTGCTGCTCATTTCTCCGAATTTTGGGGCTTGACTGATGTGAACCCCTGATATGAACCTCACCAAGAGTAGAGAGACCCGGAATCAATATGGGATCCAATTAGAAGGATTATGTTCTAATACAAATTTATAACCAAATAAATTAAAAAGAAAATGACATTGACCCATTATCTATAAAGAGATAAGAACCAAACGTATAAGAAATATTGTAAACGCCGCCACACTCAAGAAGAGAGAAGAAGATTGTGAGTAATAAGTCTTGCTTGAATGCCATAAGAGAAATCTTGATAAGTTCAGAAATGTTCTTTGAAGAACCAAAGAGAAAGAATTCCCAATATTATTAATGATAATCTAAATTTGTTCAAGAGCATACATGCCTATTTATAGGCCAATAACCTAAACTAACAAGAAAAACTACATATGAAACTCCTATAAGGAAAGGAAAATTAGAAATAGGCAACTGTTCTAGAAACTATTAAATAATAAACTTTCCTAGTCAAATAAACAAAACACTAGAACTAAATAAATCAGAAAAAATGTAGCCTAAATTGGGCCATTAAATAAATCCTTTATTTTGGGTATATATTCAGTCTTTGGCCTTCAATCTTCTTATACTTTAGGTCTATATTTAGATTGGCAGGTTTTGACCCATAGTTAAGTGGATTTTAATTCTATGGAACAGTCTTGACTTTTATTTAGTTGTATTACAGTTTTTTCCTTGATGGGTTTCTAAAATTAGACCATTAAGTGTTCTTTGAATATTTTAGCTCGAGCTCTTGTAATAAGTCTAACTGGGACTTGAAGTAGGTCTACATTCCATTTCTATTTGTCAGCCCTAGCCATGATCTCATCATTCTCTTCCTTTTGAAAAGGATTTATCCTTATATCAACAACTACATCAAAAGGAGATAAGTCAGAAATATTAAAAGTTGCACTAACATTATTCTCTCCTAGAAGATCTAATTTGTAATCCTTTTAATCACTTGAAATGGACCATCCCTTCTTGGAAGTAATTTAGATTGCCTTTGAGTTGGAAACATTTCCTTCCTCTTATGCAACCAAACCCAATCATCGAGCTCAAATACAACTTTCTTGCGCCTCTTATTAGCTTGTTTGACATATTGCTCAATTTTCTCTCAATGTTTTATTGAGTTTTTTCATGAATCTACCTAACAAATTTAGCTTTCTTCTTTCCATCTAAGTTTACAAGCTCAACCATAGGTAAAGGAGTTAATGGATTGAACCCATACACAATTTCAAAAGGAGAAAACTTAGCTACAAAATGTATGCTCCTATTATATGTAAACTCAACATATGGCAAACATTCCTCCTATGATTTCAAATTCTTTTGTATTATGGCATATAACAAAGTAGATAAAGTCCTATTAACTATATCAATTTAACTGTCAATTTGTGGGTGGCAAGTAGTAGAAAATAAAAGTTTCGTCCCTAACTTATCCCACAAAGTCTTCCAAAAATAGCTTAAGAATTTTGCATCTCTATCAGACACAATACTCCTAGACATGCCATGCAATCTCACAATTTCTTTGAAACAAAAATCAGCAACATATGATGCATCATCAGTTTTGTGACATGGTATGAAATGTGCCATTTTAGAAAACCTATCAACAACCATATATATAGAATTCCTACCCCATTTTGAACTAGGTAAGCCTAATACAAAATCCATAGATATATCCATCCAAAGTTCACTAGGTATAGGAAAAGGAGTATATAACCCATGAGGTTTAGTTGTAGACTTAGTCTGTCTACAAATGATAAAATTTTCACATGTCCGTTCTACATGACGTTTCATATGAGGCCAAAAGAAATGTTCATGCAAAACACTCTAAGTCTTAGATATACCAAAATGTCCCATCAAAGCACCTCCATGAGCTTCTCTAACAAGCAAGTCACGTAATGAACATTTAGGCATACACAATTTATTTTCTTTAAACAAAAATCCATTATGCCTAAAGAACTTACCAAACGCAACTTTCTCACATGCATTGAATACATTACTAAAATCAGAATCATCAATATACAAGTTTTTTATATATTCAAACCCAAGAAATTTTGCATCTAAAGTAGAAAGTAAAATATTCCTTTGAGACAATGCATCAGCCACAATGTTTTCCTTACCTTTCTTGTACTTAATCACATAAGGAAATATTTCAATAAACTCCACTCATTTGACATGTTGCTTGTTTAGCTTGTATTGACCCTTAAAATGCTTTAAAGATTCATGATCAGTGTGAATCACAAACTTTTTTGGCCAAAGATAATGTTGTCAAGTTTTCAATGACCTAACTAATGCATACATCTCTTTGTCATATGTCGGATAGTTTAGGGCTTCTCCACTTAGTTTCTCGCTAAAGTAGGCAATGGGACACCCTTCTTGCATTAGAACAGCTCTAATACCTATTCCTAAGGCATCACACTCAATTTCAAAAGTTTATGTAAAGTTAGGTAAAGCAAGTAATGGTGTATTAGTCAAATTTTATTTAATCAAATTAAATACCTTTTCTTGTTTATCACCCCACTTAAAACCCATATTTTTTTTATAACTTTAGTCAAAGGTGCAGCTACGCTACTAAAATCTTTTACAAACCTTCTATAAAATTTTGCTAACCCATGGAAACTTCTAACATTACCTACACTTGTAGGACTTGGTCAATCTTGAATTTCTTTTACCTTTTCTTCATCCACCTCAATTCCTTTAGCACTAATAACAAATCCAAGGAATACAAGTTTATTTGTGCAAAATGAACACTTCTTGATGTTAGCAAACAACTTTTTTTTCTCAAAACATCTAAACAAAGTTTTAAATGCTCAACATGTTCATTCAAGTTTTTGCTATAAATCATAATATCATCAAAGTATAAAACTAAAAATTTTCCAATAAAAGCATTCAAAACATGATTCATCAATCTCATGAAAGTACTTGGTGCATTAGTTAATCCAAATGGCATAACTAACCACTCATATAAACCATATTTTGTTTTAAAAGTAGTTTTCCATTCATCACCTTCTCTCATCCTAATTCACTTTTAAGATCATTTTTTGTAAAAACACAAGAACCATGCAATTCATAAAGCATATCATCTAATCTAAGAATGAGATGTCTATACTTTATAGTGATATTATTAATAGCACGGCAGTCAACACACATCCTCCATATCCCATCCCTTTTAGGCACAAGTAACAATGAAACTGCATAAGGATTCATGCTCTCTCACATATAACCTTCTCTATGAGCTCTCTAACTTGCTTTTGAAGTTCTTTTGTCTCCTCAAGATTGTTTTTATAAGCTGGCCTATTTGGAATTGATGCTTTGAGTATAAAATCTATTTGATACTCAATTCCCCTAATTGGTGGTAAGTCATTGGGTATTTCTTCGGGGAATACATCCTCATCTTATTTGATTTGCACACTAAAGGCTCTCCTTGTAATTAAAATTTCTTCATCAATCGGATACTCAACGTCACTTGCATCCTCCAAAGGGGGCATAGACTTATTGCCAGACTTACCTTCAATCTCAATGTCACCATCATCTTTCAATATCATTACTCTTTTATTTAGACATTGACTAGCAATATGACCCATTCCCAAACACTTAAAGCATTTAACATCTCTAGTTCTAGAAGGTTGGGGGATAGTTTTACATTGGTTTGGTGTGCCTCCATTTTTATTTTCTTTGGAAGGTTCGGCCTTGGGTTTTCCATATCTCCTACTCCAATTCGACTTCCATGTTAAAGGAGAACTCGAATTTTGTCCCATTCTTGAGGATCCCTTCCTTTTTAGTTGTTGCTCCACCTTTATAGCCATGTGCACCATGTCATCCAACTCCACATAATGTTGTAACTCTACCATATTTACTATATCATTGTAGCTTCTCAGTCCTCCTCCACATTGGCTCAAATCATAGCTATCTCTATCTCCTTATGGTAGTCTTCAACACTTTTAGACCCTTGAGTAAGGCTTTGTAATTTCTTAAACAAGTATCTATGGTATTGGCTTGGAATGAATCGCCTCCTCATAACTGGTTTTATCTCCTCCCATGTCTCAATGGGTCTTTCTCCATTTTGTCTCCTACTTAAAATCAATATATCCCACCAAATAATAGCATAGTCAATAAATTCAATGGAAAATAATTTTATATTTTTTAATTTAGAATAATTGTGACAATCAAACACCAACTCCATCTTTTTCTCTCATTCTAAATAAACTTCTGGATCATTTTTACCTTGGAAGGGTGGAATTTCATTTTAATACTTTCTAAATTATTAGAAACCCGATTCCTAACTTCTCTAAACTTCCCACCATATCTATTATTGGTATCACTTAAATCCCTATCAACTTCATAAAAACCATCTCCATAATACTCTTCATCTTTAACATTCTCCCTTGATTGAACTCTCCCCCTCCTACATATATTAGGAGTGTTTTGTGACTCCTCCACACGTACATTCTCTACCCGATCTAATCGTTCATGAATCTACTCCATCTCCACTCTCAAAACTCTTCTCGTCTCACTTACTAAAGCTTTCATCAACTTTGGATTCATCATTCTCGACACACATTCAGAAGTATTTTTATCTTTGTTATGTGACATGATTTTCCTACAAAACAATGTTAGACTAAAAAAAATCTCACAACACTAGCTCACATGTTTCTCTCAAGATTAATGGCACTCACACTCGTGTTTACTCAAATTTTGGATTTTACCCTCTTATAAACTCGCACTCGCTTGACTTTTTCCTCTCTTAGTCCCTTCTTTCAGTTCTTTATTAAACTCAAACAAACTCACACACAAATTTTCTTGCAATAATCCAAATGTAACTAATAGAGTACAAAGAGTAAAGGAAGAAAAACAAACAGAATTTTAAGAAGCAAAGGGAACAAAGCAGTAGAACTTTAGAAAAAATTAAAAACAAGATAAGCAATTGAATAAGAAAATCCGAACAAGAAGCAACTAGAATAGAAAGAAATCAATGACTAAATGAAAGAAAACAATTGAGATAGGAAAAATAATCAAAGTAAAAAAAGCAAACGAATTAAAGATCAAAGCAAGAAAAATTATTGGTTCTCTCTTTCTTTCTTTTTTGTTGATTGCACAAACTAGGTGAAAAATTGAATTTCAACAATACTGAATTCTAACCTTTCTTTTTTTCAAATTTCTCCTTTTTTATATATATAATTTGGAATTCTATACTTTTTTTATTCCAAATTTTTTTTTCAGATATATATATGTGAACCAAGAACACAAGAAATCAAAAGAAGATAAAAAGAATAAAGAACAAAAAAAAAAGATCACAAGATAGAAAGATGGAATAATAACAAGAAAACAAATAAATAAGATAGATCAAACCTGACTTAGAACTTAGGCTCTGATACTAAATGATGTCAACCCCTGATATGAACCTCACTAAGAGTAGTGAGACCTGGAATCAATATAAGATCAAATTAGAAGGATCGTGTTCTAATTCATATTTATAACAAAATAAATTAAAAAGAAAATGACATTGACCCTATTATCTATAAAGAGATAAGAACTAAAGGTATAAGAAATATTATAGATGCCACACTTAAGAAAAGAGAAGAAGATTGTGAGTGATAAGTCTTGCTTGAACGCCACAAGAAAAATCTTGATAAGTTCAAAAAAGTTCTTTGAAAAACCAAAGAGAAAGCACTCTCAATATTATTAATGATAATATGAATTTGTTCAAGAGCATACATGCCTATTTATAGGCCAATAACCTAAACTAACAAGAAAAACTACATATGAAACTCCTACAGGGCAAGAAAAATTAGAAATAGAAAACTTTTAAAGTTAAATAAATAAAAAACTAGAAGTAAATAAATCAGGAAAAACGTAGCCTAAATTGGGCCATTAAATAAATCATTTATTTTGGGTCTATATTCAGTCTTTGGCCTTCAATTTGCTTATACTTTTGGTCCATATTCAAATTGACGGGTCATGGCCCATAATTAAGTGAATTTTAATTATATGGATTAGTCTTGACTCTTCCTTAGTTGTATTGCAGTTTTCTCCTTAATAGGTCTCTAGAATTAGACCATTAAGTACTTCTTTGAATATTTTAGCCTGAGCTCTTGTGATAAGTCCAACTGAGACTTGAAGCGGGTCTGTATTCTATTTTCATTTGTCAGCCCTAGCCATGATCTCATCGTTGAAATTAAATGATGACTAATGAGTCATAAACCTATATACCCTTACATTGATTATTCTTCCTCCACACAAATCTATCCCTTTGTCTTTCATAAGCTTGACCCTAACTTCTTATCAAAAGATTGCTCAGATAAGAAGACATCTAATACAAGTTAGTGTTGTCCTATTGTCATCATGAGAACCTAGTCAGAACTTACTTACCAACTTATAAAAGAAGAGATATTGAAAACCATCAACTTAGAGTGCCTTGTCATTTCTTACCATCATAAATTCCCATCTTCTACCTTTATTTACTACATTTTCACCATCAATATAAGCTATTACTTTGTATAAAATTTGTTTCAATTATTACTATAAGATCTTTGCATCCTTTAGCCTTTAAGTACATTTAGACCCTAGTAGTGATGGTAAAAAAGAGTTGTAAGGCAATAATTTCTATCTCTTAACCTTTAAGTTTTATAAGGAACCCTACAAATAAGAGTTAAGATAAAGATTTAAGTGTCAAACTCATCTTACCATTAATTCTCCTATATGCTTCATTTAATCAATTGTTAATCCTTTTAAGTGTATGGATTATTATTGTGCTTTGGACCCTCAAGATTTAAACCCTATATTCTCATAACATTTTGGTGACTCCATGAGGAGGAACAACCAAGTTATGGAGATGGATACTTCAGAACCATGAAAAGATAAAATTGTTTGGACTACCACTAAGCATCTTGGAGAATAAGTTATGGCATTTCAAAGAGACCTTACATGCAAGAAACCATAAATAGAAACTAAGTAAGTGAAAAAATTGTACTAAGGACTTTATTATTATCCCAACTTCTATATTGTAAGAACTTATCAACAATAAGAGAAATTAACTAGCATAGTTACCTATATTTACATATGGTAAAGAGTGGAAAGTTCAGTCTAAGCAAAATAAGCAGTAGTAACTTATTGTTTAGTGGTGGATCCCTGGTTAAGCTATAAGCAAGCACCCAAGAAATTTAATATAGATGTGTAAACAAATATTAAAGATGAAGTTTTGTCAAACCTATTCAAAACTAACCTGACTAGCCATTATTGTCCTTATGAAGAAAAATAATGGTTTATTACATTACAATCTAGGCTTCAAAGACCTAAATAAAGAATGCCTTAAAGATGATTTTTCATTGCTCAACATTCATACCTTGGTGGATGCTAAGCTTATCTTTCATGGATGGGGTTGGTGAATCAAATCAAGATGGCTAATGAAGATATTGATAAAATCACTTTAAAGACTTTTGTTGGCAACTTTTATTATAAGGTGATGCCATTTGGTTTGAAAAATGCTAGTGTTACTAGTGGATACTATCTCAGGTATACCAAATCAATACATTACCTCAATACTACCTGTAAGGTCAATCTCACAAGGATTGGTATTACCTTTTGTAAAATAGAAATAGAGTTTGAATATTGTAAATAAATTAATAAAGTAAAAAGATAATGATCGTAAATAAAAAAATAAGAGAAAGTGATTAATGATGAAAGAGTTGATTTTGGTTTATATCCACCATCAAGGAATTGCATTTATCATTAACAACATAATCAATTTTAAATTGAGTATCTACCATTGGGATATTATTCTTATTCCTTTTTAGGTTTAGTTATATGATGATGATTGCCTTAACTAACCTTGATTAACAAGCAACCTTTAGCACATCGATAAAGTTTAACTTATTAACCGCATGAAAAATTAAAGAAACTAATAGAGTTAAAACAACACAAACACATCAATTGTATTTAATCTAGTCAATCATTCACCATAGGTTTAATAATTTATAATTATACAACTATGAATCATATTTTCCTCTTAAATCACAATGATGAAAACTTTGTTCAATATATGATTCAGTAATAAATTAAAATTAACAATATACTAGTAGGCCTCCTAGCAATCATACAAATAATTATGGAGAAGAATAACAGATGAATAATCAATGCTCAATTAAAATTGAACTAATAAACTTAAATCCAAGTCTCACAATGCATAAGAAAATCTTCCTTAACCAACAAAAAAGGAAATTGGTTGTGCAAGGCCATAAGAAAATCTAGAAGAATAAGATAAGAGGATGTTTGAGATGCCTTTTTTATGCTTGATTTCCCTCCTTATTTATAGATATAAGAGTCCTAAATGAAGTAAGATTCCTTCTAGGTCAGCTCCCAGCCCATTGGGTTGTAATTGGAACTAAAATAATCTAAAAATCGCAAAAATTTCTCTACGGTATAGTGGTGGGTGCTGAGGTACCCTGCTTGAGCACTGCGTAGCTTCAAAAATTGAGGGCCTAGGCACCCGAGACCAGCACCACGGCACTTCAATTTCTTGGGATGGCTTGCCGCAACACTCCCTATTTAGGCACATTAATTCCACGACACTCCAAATGTGCATCAACGTGGAGCCTTGATTTTTTTAGATTTTTCCTAACTTCTTACACCAAGGTTGTAGCTCTTTGTCTTAATTTCTATAGCCACTGGAATCACCTTAAACAAAGTTTATATTAGAAAGATATGTCCCAATTAGTGATAAAGGGTCGTAATTTGATGCAAAATAAACATTTTCCATGAATTTCTTCTCTTTTTCTCCTCTTTTCTTCTTCCTTTTCTCCTACAAAAAAAACTAGTTCCTAGTCATATTTTAATTAAATAAAACAAAAATTAAGTTGAAAGATATTGAAATTATACTTAATTATGAACATATCAGCTACCTATTAAATAACAATTATAGAAATCTTTCATGATATGATTGATGTTATTATCAAAGATTATATTGGTGGTATAATGGTGACGTTAAGGACTAGAAAAAAGAAAAAAAGCCATTTAAATCACCTGTGTAGCATATTTGAAAGATGCAGGAAGTATAAACTAAAGTAGAACCCATTACAGTGCACTTTTGGAGTGTCTTCAAGGAAGTTTCTAGTCGTTAAAGTGAATAAAGAAAGTATAAGCATAGATAAGGAAAAAGTGAAGATTATATTAGAAATGAAAACACCTAAAAGATCAAGAGGATATAAGGACATTGGTGGGTAAGATTTCCTATGTTAAGCACTTTAATCTAGCAATGGCATACTCATTGCCCCTTTTTATCATTTTTTAAAGGAACGAGTTAAGTTTGAATGGGGGCCTAAAGAGCAAGAAGCATTTAAGATGATAAAAATGGCACTCATTTCTATACTTTTTATGTCTCAAAAAAATTCTTGGATAGCCTATGATTCTAAATCTAACTTCACATGACCACTGGCTTTCATCATCTTAGTTTTAATTTTTTGTTAAATTACATTAAATTGATCTTACTTTTAGATTTTTTTTTAATTAACATAGTTGCATATATAGTGTAACATCCCTAATTTTGTTTCTTTTATTAATAAAGGTACATAAATATTTAATGTAACATCCCTAATTTTGTTTCTTTTATTAATAAAGGTACATAAATATTTAATTAAGGAAATAAAATTTACTAGACAATTTTTAGATATCTAAGGAAATATAATCCTTAGAAATTCTTTACCTTATGTGTATGTATAGAAAATGTTTCTAACATTAAGGGAACAAGTAAAGAGAGAAAACCTAATAGGAAAAATTAGAAATAACATACTACAGAGAGGCGAGATTCTTTGGTAAGGAAGGTAAATTTTTGTGAAGTAAGTAAAAGTGTTAAAATTTTAAGAATATTGGATTAGGGTAATTTTTCCTAATTAAAGAGTTAAAAATTTCTAAGTTTAACATCTCCACCCATAAATTGTGCTTTCACTTATGGACACTCCATATAGAGTTTTTTCACTTCACATAAGTTTCTAGCAAGCCTATTGGATAAACCAAACAAGAAATAAAACATAGACTTGGACTAGGATATTGAAGTTGGACCGATAGCCCAAAAAGTATAAAAATGTGACCAAGCCCTCCATGAAAGGTAGAATTTTGGCCAAAGCAAAGGAAAAATGGTAAGAATGGACCTAAATCCAAGAGAAAAAAAATAAGAATCATGTGAGAAAATAGTAGTGCAATAATAATCAAGATTATGTCACATGACATTAAGACAAAACATCTATATCTTACATTCATAATTTCAACAAGTGGATAATAATACATAGTATTAGGACAAAACGTTTATATCCTACATTCATAATTTCAACAAGTGGATAATAATACATAGCATTATGACAAAATATCCTTATCCTACACAAATAATTTCAGCTAAGTAAGGGAGATCCAATGGCTAAAAATTTTCCACTTAGAAAGGCAAACCTATCATACTTGATTAAGACAGAAGAAAAAGTAAATGAATTCCTAAATCAAAGGGACCTTGTACCTTGTCTTAAGAACATATTATCATAATTTTCAAAATACAAATCTCCTTTTGCTATGCATATCTTGACTAAGGAAGAGGAAGACAAGAACATGAGTTGTTTTTCCCCAAAAAACAACCAAGTGCATCCTTATTGTGATAAGGTAGACCCATGATCATAAAAGGTGAACCACTTGATAGTTTATTTAAGTAAAACCCACCCATATAACATTATAATTTTGTCCAAGTGAGGGAGAGGAAAAAATATAAGCAAGGTAGAGTGAGGAAATGAGAGAAAGAAAGGAGAAGAAAGGAAGGAAGAAAAAGGAAAATTCTAGAGGACTAAGTACTCAACGTATGTTAGCTTAATCTCCACTTGAATCCATATTTCTTCTTCATCCTTGGGGTTCAAAAACTCACCCTCCTTCTCTTATTTAAGATGCTAGAAAAGTTAAGGGAAGGGAGGAATCTTGCTACTTCCTTTAAGAGGAAACAAGAACAAGAATTCACTAAGTGAGTTAGGGAGATCTTTAGGTAGGTTTAACAATATCTCTTTTTGAAGAAAAGCTTTGAAATTTGTAACATTTATGGGGATTTTGATCTTAAAACTTTGATGAAATTTACAATATTTGCTACTTTGATGATTGGTCATGGATGTTGCTATATTATGTTACATGTTATTTTGCACATGATGGATGTTTTGGACATTATGGCTATGGGTGGTAAAAAATTTATGATTTTTATGCTACTATTTTGTATATTTGAATGTGGTGAAAAATTGATGGAATATGATTAGATGTAAAGAAAATGGAAGAGGATGTAATATAATGATGAACTAAAACCTTAGGAAAGGATTGGTTAGGAAACTGGATTTCGGGGTAACTAATAAAGCTTCTGTTTTTGAACTTCTGGAAAGAATTGGTTAGGAATTAAAAGAAATAGTTAACATTAAAAATGTAGATATATGTTTCAAAGATTTTTAGCCATTGGAATCACTTAATTTGGAGTCCAAATGATGGGGATATTGCCCAATATGTAAGTAGTGGTCAGAAAATGGTTAACTAGTGAAGAATCTATCAAGTTTGTTTCTATGTTTGAATTTCTAGGATAAATTTGTAGAGAATTAAAAGAAATGCTTAACTTGAAAAATGTAGATCTATGTTTCAAAGATTTTTAGACACTAGAATCATTTAAATTGGAATCAATATGAGGGAGATATGGTCAAATTAGTAAGAAAATGTCAGAAACTAGTTAACCAGGGAAGAATTTGTTAAGTATGCTTTTGTATTTGAATTTCTGGACAAACTATGTAGGGAATTAAAGGACATTGTTAGCATAAAAAATATAGATATATGTATCATGGATCTATAGGCTCTGAAATCACTTAATTTGGAGTCCATATGAGAGAGATATGGCTGATTAATTATTAAAGGTAAGAATTAGTCTAGAATCCAGGGTGGTAAATGTAAGTGTTTTTGTTTTCAATTTTCTAGGAATAATAAGTAAGGAATCTAAAGAAATGATAAACATAAAAGTTGTATATAAATTTCTTAGCATTTTATAGGCTTTAGAATCACTTTAATTGGAGTTTTTATGATTGAGATATGTTCCTATTAGTAAGTAGAGGTACGAACTTACCCGAGAACAAATAACATTGAATTTGAGGGAGTAATAACACCACGATTATTTAAGATTTCACTAAAATTTTCAACATAAGGGTTTTATAGGATTGTCTTATCTTTCAATTGACACTGAGATCACTTCAATTGGATTTAAAATGAGAGTGTTATGCTCTACTTAGTGAAGAGAGGATAATAATATTTTAAAAAGAAGAAGAATCTTATAAATGAAAATAATAAATTACTAGTGTATGCCATAGCCATTGCCATTGCATAAACTCCTTACCATCTTAAAGTGCATAATTTTGACATAGAAATATTTTATAAAGTGATATTTGAAACGATTATGTTTATGGCATGATTACCAATGATTTTTGGTAATGATTATATTTTAATGAAAATTATGGCATGTGAGTATAATGAACATACTTGTTATTGAAATCATATTTATGCCTATTAATGTGAAAAGAAAAGTAATGAGCACGATCACATGGTGGTCCGTGTGGTGTACCAGTAGGAGATGCCCTACCAATAGTTATGATTATGTTAATGAGAAAAGAAAGAGAAAGTGTGCCATGTCGAACGGAGCGACAAAAGCCCATTTCAGACAGTAGAAAGTATTCACCCTAACCGGGGTAGCTTGATATGAAAATAAACTGATAGCCATCATATGATATTCTAAAAATAGTTATTCATGCCATACATGTCATAACTATATGATTTTCATGTGCATATTCATGTGACCTAAAGATAATTGTTGTAGCTTATACAGATGAACATGACGTGACAAGCATTATTGATAATGATTTATTGTTGAACCTACTGGCATTTGTTTCTCACTATATTTCCATATCATGATTAGAAAACTAAGTTATGCAGATATTCTCTATGATCAGCTTTTAGCATACGTTGGGTCAAGATGGCTAAGATCCCGCTGATGATGCAACCCCCTACACCCGTATCTCTGGAACTAGTCAATATGAATGAATAAAATGTAGACGTATATGTGTTTATTTTGTACATATGTTTTGATTAATAATATATACGTGAACCTAGAATTGTATAAGTGTTAATGGTATTTATTAAACCTTATTTATGTTTGGTTAATTTAATTGAATGTTATTATGAGTTAAATAATTAGAAGTAAGAAGATAATGACTTCATAGAATTTTTAGAAATATACATATAAATATATATGTAAAAAAATGGAGTTGTTACATATAGCCTAGTTTTCATCTAGTTGGAATGTTAATAGCTAACTTGGCAACTTAATAACCTATTTGGCAATTTAAAAAGAAAACAGAAACAAAAGAACTAGTTTATCACCATTAAAACATTATCATTTTAAATGTATAATTTGCTATTGGAAATGAAATCCCTAATGCATTGAGAATTTGGGTAATCCACATCTTTAGTCTGAGGAGATAATGTGATATGTTGGTGCCCACGGTCACAAATGGATTATATGAGTTTGGCTACTAGAAAAGCTTGATAAATGGGTTCATAAGAGAACAACTCTACTACACCAAAAACCAGTAAGCCAAAACCTTTCTATATTTTTTCATAACTAGACACAACTCAGTCTATTAATTTGAAAAAAAAAGATATAGGCTTTCCTTTTCCATTCAAATTTTGACACATAAAAACCTGTCAAATGTATGTAGGGTTTAATTAACCCATTTCACCGCATATATCATATCCTTTCATTCTCGTTCATGTTCTTTGATATGCATCAATTTATATGTATTTTGAATACCTTTGAACTTGATTTTTATTAGTTTTTATGTAAAATATATTAGGAATTGGTTTAATTTCATGTTTTGTGTTGTAGGAGTCAAAGATGAAAGAAATAGAAGGAAAATTAAAGAAAATAAGCAAAAAAAATGAAGAAGTATGAAAAAAAGGCATAGGGAAGACCCAGTTCTACGACGGTAGTGCTGCAATAATCCTAGGAAAATTACATAGAGTTACAGCACTACAACAATGGACTTGTAGTGCCACGACGGTATGTGTTAGTAGAGAAAAAAATAGAAGCACTGTAAAAAAGAAGTAACCTATCTAATAGGCCGAAACATAATAGAAGAAACCCTAGGCCATTAGGGTTATAAATGGCTTATAAAAACAAGACAAGAGACACTCTAAAGGAGGATCAGGAAGTCAAATCAAGGAGATTCCAAGATCAATTTAACACATTATTTCTCTTCATCTTCTTCTTTACTTTCTTTTGTTTTTATGTTTAACATAGTCCTGTGTGGCTAAATCCATTTTATTGGTTAAGTTGAGCTAAAGTCTCAAAGTAGGATTATGCTGTCAGATTAGTTTATGTTATTCATTTGAGTTTAATTCAGTTAGGCATTGGTTATTCTCCTAGGCATATTTAAATTGTTTTTCTTACTTGATTTCTAAAAAGGATCTACCAGTAATTGAATAAGTTAAATTATAGATAAATTAAGAAACAAAATCTATAATTGTTTGGTCACTCTAATTTAAGAGGCAAACTTAGTAAATTTATTGTGATTAGGAATTATTAATTTTCAATGAGAGTAATCAACTAGGTTAGATCTGACCACTAGTGTTCAAGTTATTTAGCTCCACTGATTTTTCTAGTTCATAATGCAATTATTGGGGTTAAATCCTACCACTTTGGACAGGGTTATTCCATCTATAAGGGTTAATCATGTTTACCCAAATGAAATTTAACTAAACTTAAGGAAGGATTCGATTAGATTCCAATAATGAATATCTCAATTGAATTTAATAATTTATAATCAATGACCAATAATTTACTTTGACAGTGTAAATAAATCATAACCAATGTATTCTTATCTCAAAATTCTCAAGTTTATGATTTTTATTTTATTACTTGTGACATCCCCTAAATTACAACGAAGGTTTTGAATTTCACTCTCTGTAAGATCTACCCTTACTCCTACTACTGTATTTATTTGTGTTAATAAAAATAAGGTATTTAATTATTTTTTGTGTGTTTGCAACATCCTGCCAAATTTTGGTACCATTGTCGAAGAGTTCAGAAAATTTATTACCTTTGCATATTTTTATTTATGACTGCAACTCATTTATCTAATCCTATTAAATTATAGGTTTTCCTAGAAATTAAACGAATGTCGAATAGAGTCAAGTGAGAACCAAGAGATATCCTAACCCCTAAATAAAGGAGATAACAAAATTGACATTAAAGGATCTTCCTACTCCTGGCCTCAATCAACAACCCATCTACATAAAATTTCTAAACTTGGATGCTATGGTAAACTTTGAATTGAAATCTAGTTTAATTCATCTTTTACCATCTCTTCAAGTCTTACAGGTGAAAATCTCCATAAGCATTTAAGGGAATTTGATGTAGTATGTGTAAGCATGAAACTTACTAGGGTAACTGAGGAATAAATTAAATTAAGAGCCTTCATATTTTCCTTAAAGGATGAGACTAAGGACTCATTGTATTACCTACCCTCTGGAAGCATTACCACCTAGAATCAAATGAAGTAGTTATTTTTAGAAAAGTATTTTCCCTCTTCAAAATTGGAAAATTTTGCAGAAGGAGACAAGTGGAGCCAGGTAATAGAATGGAAAAACTTTCCATAAGTTTTGGGAGAGATACAAAAGGCTTTGTGCAAGCTACCCTCCATATTAAATAAATAAGCAACTATTTATTCAACATTTTTATAAAGGCCTATTAAACCATAAATAGAAGCATGATAGATGCAGCAAGTAGTAAGGCCTTACTAAATAAGACACTAGATGCTACCAAGAGACTTATAGCAAAGATAATAACCAATTCACAATAGTTTAGTTTAAGACATGACCCACCATCGAGGTATGTCCATGAGGTTAGTATGTCACACATTGAAAAACAATTATCTACACTAATATCTCTTGTTGAAAAAATGGTTACAAGGCAAAATATTTAAATTGTGAAAGCATATAGAATATGCTAGGCAGTTGGGGACCCTACTGATATATGCATAACTCTTTAAGAGGAGTCTCTAGAGCAATCCAATGTTATAAGAGGATTTTCAGGGCCATCCAACAGGAGACATTACTTGTATTAAATACTTATAACCCAAATTGGAAAAATCATCCCAATATAAATTATGGGAACCTCGAAGCTAGTCAAAATTGTCCTAATTACTAGCAAAACCAGCAATCCTTCTATCTAGACAGCCACCAAGTGAGAATTCTAATTCAAGTATATTGCCAGAGGGTATGGTAAAATATTTGACTAACAATAATATTAAATTTAAACATGAGGTGAACTAATTCAAATAAAAGACAAGAGCTGGGATGAAAAGTTTGAAAAATAAGGTAGGACAAATGGTAGCTGCAATTAGCCAATTGGAGACTTAAAGTGCAGGTAAATTACCCTCCCAAACTATGGCCAATCTAAAAGAAATTGTTAATGCCATTAGTTTAAGGAGTGGAAAAGTAATTGAGAATTTTTACCACATTTGAAGTTGAAGAGAAGAAAGAGGATAAGCTTAAGGAAGAGGAAACTCCTAAAAGAAAATTTCCACCTCTTTTTTAGTACACTTCTAAAAACCATTTTCCAAATACATTCGCAACGAATAGGAAAATTAAAAGCAACTCATATTTATACGAGACATTTAGAAAGTGAGAGTTAAATATTCCTTTGCTTAATGTAATTAAGAATATTCCTCAGTATGCTAGCTTTTTAAAAGAATTATGCAAAATTAAGAGAAAATAGAAAGCAAAAAGGTACTAGAAAATAAAAGTAAAAGAGAATATGTCTGTCATAATTCAAAGAAAGCTCTCTAAAAAATGTAAGAACATAGGACAAAACGTCAAATTTGAAAGAGCTATGTTAGATTTGGGTGCATCTATAAATGTTATGCCTCACTCTATTTGCAAGGATTTGAACATTGGACCCCTAAAAGAAACGAGTGTAGTATTCCAACAAGTGGATAAATCAAACACTTATCTTGAAGGTGTAGTTGAAGATGTTTTGGTCAAGATTAAGGATTTAATTTTTTTCAGCTGATTTTGCATCCTTGACATGGAAAGGGAATATTAGAAAACTCTCATACTATTGGGAAGACCATTTTTAAAAATATCTAAAACCAATATTGATGTTCATAATGGCATGGTAACTATGGAGGATGATAATGACATATTAGAATTTAATATTTGTGATGACATAGAACAATTTGCAAATAAGGTTAATCTTGTCTATGTTATTAATATTTTTGATTATTTAGCACATGAGAGATCAACTAATAGGACCCTAGATGTGGGCCATGTGTTGGATCTTGAGGGAAACAAACCTAAAACATGGCTTGTTTGTTCCAGCAGGAACAAGAAATAAAATAGGCCTGGACAAACTTAATATATAGGAAGTTATGTTAGTCAGTTATTTACATGGAAATTATCTTAGTAGATTTTAAAGTTAGGAACCTAGGTGTATATAGCAGTATTTAAATGTGTAAGTTAGTGGTTTATTAGGTGTAGTTGTATTTTTTGGATTTTGAAAGTTTTGAGGTAGAGGGAGGCCAAAGAAAACAATAAGTGAAACTATTAAAAATGATTTAATAGTTAATAACTTATCTATTGATCTCATCCATAATAGGCCATTATGGCGCCGTTTGATCCATGTAGCAGACCTCACCTAGTGGGAAAAGGCTTAGTTGTTGTTGTTGTTGTGAACGTTTTGAGAACTATCCTCAGAAGAAAGCCTTAGCTTTGGGCTGGTTGAGAATTTTTCCTAACCAGATTTTTTATATCCTATTGTATTCTCTTGTATTTTATGTGAAACTTTATATAAATCAATATTATTTTGTGTTTGCTGTTTTGGAACCCTATCATTGATCTGACCTACTAGATACGAATGAGGATTGTGAGTTTAGAAGGAATGCCAAAAATGTTAGATAGGGTGGATGTTTAGGAGGAGAGGATGTTATGCATGAGGGTAACATGAAGAAAATGATAGTCCTTATATAGTGGATGGTGACTAAATTATAACAACATCGATCTCTTTTACAAAAGATAAGTAAACAATAGGAAAAAGGATTGAGGCAGCACCATCAAAGGAGGCATCTTTCTCAAATGAGAGATCCTCTCAGCATGAGACATTGGAACCGAAAGGAGAACAGGTAGAGGAATATATTATGCCTACAAAGAGGGTTAAATTACCTATATTTGAAGGTATAGATCTAGTGGCTTGGATTACGGCAGAAATTTACTTTAAGGTTTAAAATATTCCTAACAAATTCAAAGTGAAGTGGGCACATGTAAGTATGGAAAGCCCCACCATTCATTGGTTTAATCTTCTCAAGGAGACTAAAGATAACTTAATGTGGGAAAAATTTAAAAGAGCCCTCATAGCATGTTATGGAGGATGCACAAATGAGAATCCTTTTGAGGAGTTGGAAGCCTTAAAATAGAATGGTAATGTGTAGGAATATATTGAAGCTTTTGAGTTAATCTCCTCATAAGTTCTAAGTCTTCCTAAAGAGAAGTACATTGTCTATTTCATGACTGGATTGTAGCTTTTCATTAGAAGAAGGGTTAGAATGTTAAATCCCCAATCTCAGGGACAATTGACGCATATGTTAAGGGATGTTAAGCATTTATTGAGAAGAAAAAGGAAGACCAAATAGAAAATTGGATGGAAGAGGAGGTTATAGGGTAGTTTCGATCATGATAGTAGAGGTTTGGGAGGTTTTGGGACTAACCCAATATCAAATTCTACCCCAAAAGAATTGTGTCAATCTTTCCAAGCAGGCTGAACTAGTACTAAAACTAGATAGGGCCCTAACAGAACTCGTGCGATGAGTAATGATGGGTCTGCACGGAACAGAGGCTGTATCTCTTTCTTCATGTCTATAGCAAGGAAAGGCAATGTAGGGAGGCAAGGAGATGTATAAAAAAGGTTTTCATCCTCTTCCATACCCATAATTAATGGAGATAAAGGCCAAGGGAATATGTTTTAAGTATGGTGCAAAATTACACCTACTTCACCAATATACAAAGAAGCAATTGAGGCTATTACTGTTAGGGGAGAATGAAGCAATAAATTCAAAAGAGGAGATAGTGAATTTGGAGGCAGAAAATTTTGGAGATGAAAAGGAGTTGAAATGTAAAACAATGGGGTTATTATGCATGAATTCATATAGGTCAAATGAAAATAGAACCATGAACTTAATTACCTAATTTTAGCCTTGACGAAATGGCTAAAATGCAACAAGTGATAATGATAAAACCCTGAATGTGGGCCATGTGGTGTTTGATCATGAGAGAAATAAACTTAAAATATGACTTATTTGTTCCAGCAAAAGCAAGAAATAAAATGGGCCTACACAGACTTAGTATATAGGAAGCTATGTTAGTCAGTTATTTACATAGCAATTATCTTAGCAGATTTTAGAGTAAGTTACCTAGGTGTATGTGGTTGTATCTAAAAGTGTAAGTTAGTGGTTTAGTGGGTGTGGTTGTATTTCTGGATTGTGAAAGGTATGAGAACTGTACTTAGAAGAAATCCTTGGCTTTGGGCTAGTTGAGAAGGTTTTCCAAAACTTTATTATCTAGCCAACTCGACCACAAACACCTTATTAATTCCTAGGATCTGCTCAACATAGAGTAACTCGATCCAACGTACACTAAGAGCCAGAGCTAAAGAAATATCTACAAAACTAGTTTTTTGAACATGATATGAAAATATAGTGAGAATTAAATTCAAGTAGGTTCAAGAATAAATCATAATTATCATCAATATAGATCATTATGTTATGTTCATCTGTATAAGCTACAACAAATATCTTAGGTCACATGAATGCACTTTATCTATGCACATGAAAATCATACAGTAATGACATGTATGACATTAATAACTATTTTTAGATTACCATATGATGACTATCAACTTATTTTTATATCAAGCTACCCCAGTTAGGGTGAGTACTTTCTACTCTCTGGTACAGGCTTTTCTCGCTCTGTCCGACATGACACACTTTCTCTTTCTTTTCTCATTAACATAACTATAGCCATTGGTAGGGCATCCCCTACTGGTGCACCACACGAACCGCCATATGACCGTGCTTATTTCTTTTCTTTTCACATTAATAGCCAAAACTATTATTTCAATAACAAGTATGTTCATTATACTCATATGCCATAATTTTTCATCAAAATATAATCATTACCAAAAATCATTGGTAATCATGACATGAACATAATCGTTTCAAATATCACTTTATAAAATATTTCCATGTCAAAATTACACACTTTAGATGGTAAGGAGTTCATGCAATGGCAATGGCTATGGCATACACTAGTAATTTATTATTTTCATTTATAATATTCTTTTTCTTTTTTAAATATTATTTTTATCTCTTTATTTTATTTATACTTGGCCTCCAGTCACTTTCCTCCTATTTATATCATTTCCAACACATGTTCTCACAAATTTAATATGGCATTCTTCTTCAATTTGGTTTCTATTAATACCTATATATAATGAGGTTCATTTAGGGTAGAAAAATGTTGAAAATAAGTTTTACCAGCTTCCAACACAGCCTAAAGGTATTCTATAACATGGTTTGGCCATTTCCTATAAAATAACCATGCTTTAGGCTTCAAAATTCCCTTTCCAGTACAGAACACAGCTTGGTCGTGCCTTGGAACACAGCCATGCTCTATAGTGTGTTATTCCTTGATGCAGGTTTTTATCCTGTCTGACCTTCTCTCACTAATCATAGCATAACTCACTCATTTTAACTCCAAATTAGGTAATCTTGATGTTAGTTTAAAGATTAAAAAAATTATCTAAAACTAGTATGTTAAACATTTTAGTGAAACCTTAAAGAATCTTGGTGATATTACTCCCTCAATGTAAACATTATTTCTTCTAGGGTAGGTTCTTACCTTTACTTACTAATCTGACCATATCTCCCTTATATGAACTCTAAATTGAGTTATTCTAGTGGCTAAAAATCCGTGAGACATATATCTATATTTTTAAAATTAACCATTTCTTTTAATTACTAACCAATTCTTCCCAAAATTTGAAAAAACATAAGCTTCCCTGGTTACTCCGAAATCTAGTTTCTTAACCAAACCTTTTCTAAGGTTTTAGTTCATCATTTTATTATGTCCTCTTCCATTTTCTTCTTAAATTTACACCTAATAGTATTTCATCAATTTTTCACCACATTTACAAAATAGCAGCATAAATATCTTAAAATTTTGTCACCCATAGCCATACCTATGCAGAACTTTCCACACCAACCTAAGTATTCAAACATACATCACTTGCAAGATCAACATGTAACATGATATAGCAACATCCATTGCCAATCATCCAGATAACAAATATAGTCAATTTCATCAAAGTTTTAGGATCAAAATCCCATATAAATTTTTCTAATTTCAAAGTTTTTCTAAAAAGAAATATTGTTAAACCTACCTAAAGATCTCCCTAGCTCACTTAGTGAATTATTTTTCTTGTTTCCTCTTGAAGAAAGTAGCAAAATTCCTCCCTTCCCTTAGCTTTTTTAGCAGCTTAAATAAGAGAAGAATGGTAATTTTTTAAACCCTAAGAATGAAGAAGAAAGATAGATTCAAGTGGAGATTAAGCTAACTTATCTTGAGTACTTAGTCCTCTAGACTTCTCCTTCCTCTTTCTTCCTTTCTTCTCCTCTCTTTCTCTCCTTTCCTCACTCTACCTTGCTTATGTTTTTCCTCTCCCTCACTTGGATGAAATTCTAATATTATAAGGGTGGGTTTTTCTTAAATAAACTATCATGTAGTTCACCTTTCATAACCATGGGTCTACATTATCACAATTAGGATACACTTGGTTGTTTTTTGGGGAAAAACAACTCATGTTCTTGTCTTCCTCTCCCTTAGTCAAGATATGCATAGCAAAAGGAGATTTGTATTTTGAAAATCATGTTAAAGTGGTCTTAAGACAAGGGAAAAGGTCCCTTTGATTTAGGGATTCATTTCCTTTCTCTTTTGTCTTAATCAAGTATGATAGGTTTTCCTTTTTAGTTGATAAATTTCTAGCCCTTGAATCTCCCTTGCTTGGCTAAAATTATTTGTGTAGGATAAGGATGTTTTGTCATAATGCTATGTATTATTACCCACTTTGTTGAAATTATGAGTATAGGATATAGATGGTTTGTTCTAAAGCCATGTATTATTACCTACTTGTTGAAATTATGAATGTAGGATATAAATGTTTTGTCTTAATGTCATGTGACATAATCTTGATTATTATTACACTACTATTTCTTCACATGATTCTTATTTTTTTTCCCTCTTGGATTTGCCCTCATTCTTACCCATTTCCTTTGCTTTGGATGAAATTCTACCTTTCATGAAGGGATTTGTCACATTTTCATGATTTTTGGGCTATCGGTCCAACTTCTATATCTTAATCCAAGTCTATGTTTTATTTCTTGCTTGGACCAGGATATTGACTTGCTAAAAATTCATGTGAAGTGGAAAATCCCCGGCAATGGCGCCAAAATTTGGTGCGTACTGTCACAGGTACACCCAAATTGATACCTTACTTCAAAACTAACCTGTAGTAGTAGGAGTAAGGGTCGATCCCACAGAGACTAGAATTACCTTATGTGATTGTGAAAGGGGGGATTAATAATTGTAAATAAAATCAAGTAAACAATAACAAAAGTAATTAAGAGTGAGTGATTAATGATAAAGATGTTGGTTTCGGTTGATATCCACCGTCAAGGGATTGCATTGATCATTGACAACATAATCAATCTGTAATTGAATATCTATCATTGGGTTTCTAACCCTGTTCCTCCTTAAGTCTAGTAAATTAATGACAATCGCACCAATTAAACCCTAATTAACAAGCAATCCTTTAGCACATCGCATAGCTTATTAACCACATGAAGAACTAGAGAAACTGACAGAGCTCAACAAATATAAACACATCGGTTATATCTAATTTAGTTAATTACTCATCATAGGTTCAATGATTTATAATCCAAAATCCTCAAACCTATTTGCCTCATGAATCACAGAATTGAATACTTTGTTCAAAACATAATTCAGCGGTAGATTAAAATAGACAATATACTAGTAGGCCTCCTAGCAATCATATGAATAATCATTGAGAAAAAGAAAAGATAAATAATCAATACTCAATTCAAATTGAAATAATAAAATCAAATCCATGTCTCACAATGCATGAAGATCCCTTGAGGTTTCAATCTACCTCAACCAACTAAAAAGAACTAGCCACGCAGGGCTATAAGAAATTCTAAAGAAGAATTGAAGAATGTAACTAAGAACTTGGATGAAGGATTGAATGAATTCTCTGCTTTCTTTCCTCCCCTTTTATATATTAACTCCTCCTAATCGAAGTAGGAGTGTTTCTAGGTCAAATCCCAGTCCATTGGACTTCAATTGGAATAAAAAAGACCTAAAATTTGTGAATTCAAAAAACAGATGCGGTGGCGAGTGTCGCGGCATGCTACAGTGGCGCCGCGGGGCCTAGGCTAGCTCTAGCGCACTCTGGATTCTGACACTCGGGCACCGCAGTGCTGGGCATCGAGCACCTTAGCGCCCGGTGTTTCTGGGCAACAAATACCGCGGTGCTCTTTTTCGAGCGCCACGGCACTTAGAAAACTCTAGAATTTGCCAAAGTACCAAACACAAAAGTTGTATCTCTATTTCTATTCTTTCCATATCCGCTAGAATCACCTTAATCCAATCTAAATTGAAGTAGATATGCTAAATTTAGTGACCAAAGGTCGGAATTCATCCTGCTGCACTGTGATTTTGATTTGGAAGCTCTATAACGCTATTAAATCTCCTAAATTTGACCAAGTGTTCAACATAAAAGTTGTATATAATTGTGTTATCGTTTAACAGCCACTTGAACCACTTTGATTGGAGTTCATAAAAGGGAGATATGCTTAAAACAGTGCTGAAAGGTCTGGAATCGCTGTAATGTAGCATTTTTCCATGAATTTCTTATCTTTTTCTTCTCTTTTCTTCTTCCTTTGTTCTTACAACACAAAACACAAAACTAAGCTAGTTCCTAATTATATTTTACTTAAATCAAACAAAAAGTAAGTTTAAAGGTATTAATATCATGCTTAATTAAGATCACATCAGCTATTGACTTGCGAAAAATTCATGTGAAGTGGAAAAACTCTATATGAAGTGTCCATAGGTGAAAGCCTAATTTATGGGTGGAGATGTTAAACTTAATAACTTTAGCTCTTGAATTAGGAAAAATTACCCTAATTCAATCTTCTTAAAATTTTAAGACTTTTACTTACTTCACAAAAATTTATCTTCTTTACCCGTGAATTTTGCCTCTCTTTAGTATGTTATTTCTAATTTTTCTTATTAGGTTTTCTCTCTTTACTTATTCCCTTAATGTTAGAAACATTTTCTATGCATACACATAAGGTGAAGAATTTCTAAGGATTATATTTCTTAAATATCTAAAAATTGTGTAATAAATTTTATTTCCTTTATTAATAAAAGAAACAAAATTACGGATGTTACATTAAATGTTTATGTACCTTTATTAATAAATGAAACAAAATTAGGGATGTTACAAGAAGCGCAGCCAAGATGATCCAGACTCATATAGACTTATTTTTACTCAGTTTTAAGCTTAAGAAACACAATTAGATTAGGTTTATAGTAGGATTAGTGACTACTTTATGCATCTAGAGTAGAATTTACATTGATTGAAGTTTGTATTCAGTACATTTTGCAACTAGGTTTTTTCTTTCCATCTTTACTTCTACTTTTACTTCTACTTCTATTCTTTCTCTTTGATTGTCTTGAACACTTATAAGTTATTCAATGAATTGAATTATGATTTATATTTCCATTATGTGTGAGTAGATATTGATATAAGGTTACGGTAAACTCACATATAATATGATGATATTGTGCTAATTGAATTATGGAACCCTAATTGTGATTATTTATGGATTAATTAGGATTAACTATTATGTGCATGTTTAAGAGTTGATAGAATGCCTGATCACCAATCTGTCACATCTTAGGTTATTAACAGATGAACTGAAAGGTGAAAGTTAATACCGGAACTTAATAGTTAATTAGAGATATCTTAATCACGAAAGTAGTTTAAAGTTCTCTAGGAATTGAATCAATTAGTGGGCACGAGAAAATCGATTAATTACATTCCATAGTTGGCATAGAACTTAATGGACCTAGGTTGAACTAAAAACTAAGAAAGTAGACAATTAGATGAACCTAGGTATGGTTAGTATTGCTTGAAGGAGGTTATTTGTTAAATGCAATTTGAGGTACATATAGAATGTTGAATATCGTAAGTGTGGTAAACCCTAACTCTAGACTTTTGTTAATTGAATTACTTATTTACTTAATTGTGACACTCTCTCTCATTGAATTGCATTGATTTAGATAGCATATTTGTATAGGTCTAGTAATTTACCATTTTTCTCTATGGGATACGACCCGTACTTGCCAGACTAGCTACAGCTACGTCGTGCGCTTACGGTTATTTATAAAACACACATAACGGTTTACTTATGATGTAGTGGACATTCAAGTCTTAACTTATTCTTACCAGCTCCAAGTTAAAGTGAATGCTAATGATCTGAGATCAAGTATGTTCAACGATGTTAAACAAAGGTACTAGTTGGGTTGCAACCCAATACTACTTATTTTCTTGTAATTTTAATATAAAATGGTGCAAAAATCAAAAATTGCAAAATTTTCTTAAATAAGGTCTAATGTCACCGCAGTCATTACCCAGCACTGTGGTGCTTAATGCTACAGTAGAATTCCTGGAAACTTGAGAGCTGCAATGTCATGGCATTAACGTGCAATAGAAAATTTTCAAAATCTAGAGAGCAATAGTTCTGTGATGGTCCCACCTTTGCATTGTAGCACTAGTTCGCAAATTTTGAAAAATAAAAGGGAGGCAACACAAGTTCTGGGGTATTTTCACCTAAGAACTTGGAACGTACTATCGCAGGCATTCTAAAAGTAATAAATACCTTACCTTAAAATTAACCTGTAATAGTGGGAGTAAGAGTCTAACCTACAAATATTGTGGATACCTTTTATGAATATGAAAAGGGGATTTTGGGTAGAGAGAATATAGAAATAATTTAGTAGAGAGAATGATGGTAAGGTCAATATCCACTAATAAGAATTTACATTGATCATCGATAATATAATTAACTCCTTATTGAATATTTACCATTGGAATAAATTCTTATCAACTCTGTAACACCCCTTAATTTTGGTTATATGAATTTTTGGTCCCATTAGTTATGTAGTGTAAAGTACGGTCATGTTCATCGTATGTATATGTAAAAAAAAGGATTTATTTATGTGTTTGTATTTGTTAAAATATTAAAGAATGTGTGTGTGTGTTTTTTATATTGTTTATATATTAAAAAATTTAAGGTTACAAGGAGGTAAATGAAATTTTCAAAAAAAAATACAAGTGTGCCTTAAATCTTAGTTCTTTTATATTTAATTCCATAAAATGCATTCAAAAATAAGATATTACTATTTCACCCCTAACTACCCAAGGAAAAGACTTATTTGCCCATAGAACATGTTGGAACTCTCCAATGTTTTTCTCCTTCCCCTGCATCGAGACCTGTTTCCCTTTTCTTTGGTTTCTTCATCGAAAACTCAATTCCAACTAGCCCTAATAACATAGCTATATGTGTTATTAGTATATGGAAAGCAAGTTAGGTGTTGTATAGCAATAAATTGAGAAAACAACAGCAAATCGAGACCCTTGCAGCAGAAAAATGAGGCACAATACTCAAGGTATAATTCTAGAATTTTTCCACATTTTTTATGTTTTTATTAGCTTTTGACCGTAGATTCTTGTTTAGGAGGTAAGATAACATATCCAAGAGGATTTCTATGGTCTTACAACATAATTTTTTAGCTGAATCTTGCATTGTTCTTGAATGAACAGTGACATAAACAATGCATGTTGAATTTGGATGTTGGTTATACCAAGTTGTAAAGCATGACTTTGGTGTTCAAACAATGCTATTGGTTTTGGGAAATGATTAAGAAAAGCATGTTCTATTGAAGCTCAAAAAAGGCGAGTAAATGATACAAATTGTGGTATTTGTTTAAAGTTATTGAAACGGTAGAAAGAAAATTTTACTTTTATATGTGCATGGAAGCATAGCCTTATTCCTTGAAAATATTGGAAATTTATGAGATATGTTGGAGATGAGCAATTAGTTAGTACACTATCAGTAAAGGCTTTTCAGTGTAAAAGTAACAATTGTAAGTTAGTATTACATGAGATAATATAATTAGAGAAAAAATTTTAAGTTGGTAATGTGTTTTAGAAATATGCATGGATATGAGTTTATGGAATGTGATTTGATGAGATGATTGGAGTGGAAATTCTAGGTTATTAGGAATGTGATTAATGAGATGCTTCGAGTGGAAATGCTTGGTTATTAGCAATGTGATCAGTGAGGTGCTTAAAGTGGAAATGCTTGGTTATTAGGCTTTAGATTGCAAAGATGTTAGTTTGAATGCTTTGGTGGTGTGAAAATTTTTCTTAAGAGAGGAAGATCTTGTAGAATATCTGTATGATTAAACTATGGGTGTTAGTGTAAAAACCTTTTTTTTATTATTATTATACAATATTGAGTTCACATACACGTCATTAATCAAAATGTACATGCAACATATTAAACACAGATATTTACATCTTATTTATTTTGGTTGACCAATTCCAGAGATACAGGCGCGGGTGGTTGCACCTTCACCGGGATCTGAGCCAACTCGACCACAAACATCTTATTTGATTCAGAGATCTGCCCAACATAAAGTAACTCGATCCAATGTGCACTAAAAGCCAGAGCCATAGAAAAAGCTGCATAACTAATTTTCTGAACATGATATGGAAATATAGTAAGAATTAAATCCCAGTAAGTTCAACAATAAATCATCATCAATATAGCTCATCACGTCATGTTCAGTTATATAAACTATAAAAAATATCTTTGGTCACATCAATGCATTATATCTATACACATAAGAATCATACAGTAATGATATGTATGACAGGATTAACTATTTTCAGAATATCATATGATGACCATCAACTTATTCTCATTTCAAGCTACCCCGGTCAGGGTGAGTATCCTCTACTCTCCGATACGGGTTTTTCTCGCTCCGTCCGACATGGCACACTTTCACTTTCTTTTCTCATAATCATAATCATAACCGTTGGTAGGGCGTCCCCTACTGGTGCACCACACGGATTGCCATGTGACCGTGCTCATTTCTTTTTTTTTCACAATGATAACCAAAAATATGCTTTCAATAACAAGTATGTTCAACAAAATATAACTATTAGCAAAAATCATTGGTAATTATGCCATAAACATGACCATTTCAAATATCACTTTATAAAATATTTCCATGTCAACATTTCACACTTAAGAAGGTAAGAAGTTCATACAATGGCAATGGCTATGGCATATACTAGTCATTTATTATTTTCATTTATAAGATTCGTCTTCTTTTTTAAATATTAATTTTATTTCTTTATGTTCTTGATGCAGGTTTTCATCATATCTAACCTTCTCTTACTAATCAAAGCATAACTCCCTCAATTTAACTCTGATGTAGGTGATTATGGTGTCAATTTCAAGATAAAATACTTATCTAAAACTATTATGTTGAACATTGTAGCGAAATATTAATAAATCAAGGTGATATTACTCCCTCAATGTACAGGTTATTTCTTCTCGGATAGGTTCTGACCTCTACCTACTAATCTGTCCATATCTCCCTTATAAGACTTCCCAATTACGTGATTCTAGTGGGTAAAAATCTATGACACATATATCTACAATTCATATGTTAACCATTTATTTTAATTCCTTATAAACTGTTCTCAGAAATTAAAACACCGAATTTATCCTAACATATTCTTCCCTGATTAACCATTTTCTGACCTTTATTTACTAATCGGAACATATCTACCTTATATGAACTCTAAATTGAATGATTCCAGTGGCTAAAAATCCATGACACATATATATTTAATTATTAAGTTAACCATTTATTTTAATTCCCTACAGATAATTCTCAGAAATTAAAACACAGAAGCTATCCTAACATATTCTTCCCTGATGAACCATTTTCTGACCTTTGACTAGTAATTGGCTCATATCTTCCTCATATGGACTCCAAATTGAGTGATTCCAGTGGCTAAAAATCCGTGACACATATATATTTAATTCGTATGTTAACCATTTATTTTAATTCCCCACAGATAATTCCCAAAAATTAAAACACAGAGCTTAAAATTTTGCCACCCATAGCCATACCTATGCAAAGCTTTCTATACCAGCCTAAGTATTCAAACATGCATCACATGCAAGATCAATATGTAACATGATATAGAAACATCCATGACCAATCATCAAAGTTCTAAGATCAAAATCTCATATAAATATTATAAGTTTCAAAAGTTTTCTTCAAAAAGAAATATTGTTAAACTTACTTGGAGCACTTAGTCTTCTAGACTTCTTCCTCTTTCTTCCATTCTTCCTCTCCTTTCCTAACTCTACCTTGCTTCTATTTTTCCTCTCCCTCACTTGGACGAAAATTCTAATGTTGTAAGGGTGGGTTTTGCTTAAATATACCCTCAAATAATTTACCTTTCATGATCATGGGTCTTCCTTATCACAATTAGATTACACTTGGTTGAATTTTTGGAAAACAAACAACTTATGTTCTTGTCTTTCTCTTTCTTAGTCAAGATATGCATAGGAAAAGGAGATTTGTATTTTGAAAATTATGATAATATGTTCTTAAGATATGGGACAAGATCCCTTTGATTTAGGGATTCATTTCCTTTTTCTTTTGTCTTAATCAAGTATGATAGATTTGCCTTTTTAAGTGGCAAATTTCTAGCCCTTGAATCTCCATTATTTGGTTGAAATTATTTGTGTGGGATAAAGATGTTTTGTCATAATGCTATGTATTATTACCCACTTGCTAAAATTATGAGTGTAGGATATTGATGTTTTGTCCTAAATTCTTGTATTATCATACCACTTGCTAAATTTTTGTTTTAATGTCAAATCACCTAATCTTGATTACACCATTATTCCATCACTTTATTTTTATTTTTATTTTCATTTTTCCTCTTGGGTTTGGGCTCATTCTTACCCATTTTCTTTACTTTGGTTAAAATTCTACCTTTCATAATGGGCTTGGTCACATTTTCATGTTTTTTGGGCTATCGGTCCAATTTCTATATCCTAGTCCAAGTCTATGTTTTATTTCTTCATTGGGCTATTCTATTGGCTTGCTAAAAATTTATGTGAAGAAAAAAACTCTATATGAAGTGTCCATAGGTGAAAGCCCAATTTATGGGTGGAGATACTAAACTTAGTAACTTTTACTCTTTAATTAGGAAAAAAATTACCCTAATCCAATCTTCTTGAAATTTTAAGACCTTTACTTCACAAAAATTTATCTTCCTTACCTAAGAATTTCACCTTTCTTTAGCATGTTTATTTCTAATATTTCCTCTTAGGTTTTCTTTCTTTACCTATTCCATTAATATTAGAACATTTCTATGCATATATGTAAGGTGAAGAATTTCTAAGGAAAATATCTAAAAATTACGAGATGTTACAGTTAGAATTTATTTTAGTGGGTCATATTAATTTTGAAGATATATATGTGTTCATCTAAATTTATGAGAGGTTACAAACATATAGGGTTAAGGTAAATATTATAGTTCCTGGTATGATGGAGCATGTAAAATGTTGAGTTAATGGTAATTGATTTTAGGTGGTTATGTGTAAAGAATTCTCAATGTGAAGTTCTCTAACTAATTGATAAGTATTTCACTAAGACAAGTTATTCAGTGAGTGGGTTAAAGAGGTTAAGTTTCATTAGCTAAAAAAGTAGTATAAGATTTGATTATGATATAATCTTGAATAAGTTATTAGGTAATTAAGAACTCAGATAATGGATATGTTGTGAGAGGTGAAGATCCATGTTTTATAGATTACGATTTTAGAGTACTTACTCTATGTTTAAATTAGTTAAACCTTATGTAACTAATTTTGAAAAAGATAGACATATAAGTCTTTCATTTAAGAAAATTCAAATAACAACAATAGATTATATGAAATTAGTAAAGTAATGATTCTGTTATTTTTAATAAGGAATGTAGATTTTAATTCTAGAACAATGGGATGTTTAGAGGCTTTTGTTTGTATAAATGTGAAATGATTCTTAAATCTTAATAGCCTAGTTGCTTGAAAAAGAAAAGAAAATCTAAAATTATCCTATAAATATAAGTATATGTGAACATATATTACTCTTGGTAGTGAGAAACAAACATATGTAAATGTTAAAGTTTAGGCACCTAGGGATAAGTGGTGATTTACCTATCTCTTACTGTGTGCTTGTGATAACCTATTTTTGAGCCACTTTGCATGTCCTTTCGAACGATGGTAGGGCAACCCTTAGCATGGATGATGAGTTTTAGGCAAATCCTTGTCTTAGTGTTGCTTAAAATTAATATATGCAAAGTAAAAATGCAAGTGCACATATCGCTAACAAGTAATAAAGTGATGAGAGAGTATCATTCCACGAGGAATTGTTAACCAAAAATTATTATAGAAATTAACCAAGAACTGCACTGAAAAAATTTGTTGGTACCTAAGAAATTATATTCAATTACAAACTAAGGAAATGAGCTAAATTAGGAATAATGAAATTGTTACTTGCAACAACACTAGGTTAACAAAATAAAATCTGATGATAAGGACAATTAGGATTACTTCAGGGTTGATATTAGTTACTGCACCAATTTTTGCTCTGACTTTGTCACAGCAAGTGCTCCAGTAACCAGTTTCTTATCCTAAATGGATTCTTTCCAGAACTACCATTCCCAGTCATTCTTAAGGTTTAGTTCCATATGTTCCTATATAAATCTACCTTGAGAACTTCATTTAATGCTTTAAAACCATTGGGTTATATGGGACAACTTTATATTCCTATAATAGTTACAACTCTAGCATAAACTTGAGATTTAGCTAAACCTATAATATTCAAACTCAGTCCAACTTCTATTAACCTTCCCAAAATAAATGCCAGTTTTGTATCCTACGATTGGTAATCAAGCAATAGTAGAATTTAAGAGTTGCGAATATAGTCTGAACATTAAGAGCATTTACCAAAACAAAATCAATCCATAACTTAAAATGTGTTTAAAGTTCATATCAAACCTTCTGTAATCCTAGTTGGAGACTTAGCCTAGCACCATATCCATTCTATTTACACATGTGAATAACATAATAGCCATAGCCACAAAGAAGAAAATACAGAAGAAGTAGAAATGACAGTAAGCAAGTAAAGAAATTCTATGGAAGGTTCCCTTTTCTTGCCTACGTTTAGCTGCTCTCTCTCCTTTCTTCCATGCAGCATTTTCCTTCCTCTTCTAGACTAGCCATTAATGTCTTCTTTCTCTATCCGAAAGCTCCCAATGGAACAGTGACCATTCTCTTTTCTTTGAGTTTTTCCATGAGGTAGTTGCCGTTTTGATTTCTCTGTCTCTTGTTTGTCCCCTTTTCCAATTTTGCTCATTTCCCTTTATATGCTAGGGTTGAAATCTAGGTGAGGTGGCATCCTTTTTGCAAACATTTTTAGCCTGCACTCTTGCCAGCATCCTTTCCCCTCTCCACGTTGAGTAGTGGGGACATACCCTGCAGCAATGCCTCAGCCTTCTTGCAACATACAGTACAATATTCAGCCCAACTCATGCAATAAAATATCAATAAGCTGATATACACAGTATATTCTGGTTTTATGCGTCATTTTTTTATGCAATGCATTTAGAAGTTCATGATTAATGCATTAGGTGCTCTTGTACTCAAGAAATACAAAACCACATCTATTTAGAGAGAATTATTACTAAATCAACTAATTTGCAAAATAATAAGCATGAGAAAAGTATGTAATAACTATAATAAATTATAGTTAAGAATTAGCTTTCCATAGCCACTTGAATTACCTCAATCGTTCATATATGTGAGTTATGGCCTGATTAGTAACAAAAGGTAACAATTCTCTACAATTTAATATTTTTCATGAATTTATTCTTCTTTTCTCCTCTTTTCTTCTTCCTTTGTTCCTACAACACAAAATACAAAATTAAACTAATTCCTAATCATATTTTACACAAATCAAACAAAAATTAAGTTTAAATGTATTAAAATCATACTTAATTATACACATATGAAAGTTATTCTAAAATTCTGGGAAATTTCTCTTGGGTTCTGCTGTCGCGACAAGGAATTACCCAACGGATACATAAGAGAAATTCTATGTCATTTTTTATCCCTTTGTCCCTTTTTTTCCTTTTTTTCACATCACTTATATTTTTCTTAGTTCCTACAAGACAATTGCACACGTTTCTCTTATTCCTTGCTTATTTCTTTTCAAATTTAACATTAAAGTATCCAAATGATGTATAATTCTACACTTATCAACTATCCTCACACTCAATCCTTTGCTTGTCCTTAAGAAAAATCAAATCCTTAAAGAAAATTAAACCTCAAATAAAACACAAGTAATGCAATGAGTGTTGCCCTAGGAGAATTTATGGATAAAAGCTTCAAGAATATTTTCAAATAAAGTCATAATTATAAGCAAACTTAACTCATCTGCAATTCACATTCCTTCCTTTAAATCCTGAGTGAATGTGTGTGCCTTGAGTAAAAGAACTTCCTAGACTTGAATGAGTTTATACAGCAAAAATTTAAAGTACAACAACCAATAATAAGAACTCCGTAGGCTTATTCTTCATGCTACTCTTCACTAATATAAGTTGCACATTATATAACAACTCCATTTTTTTTACATATATACATATATATATTTTTAAAATTTTACGAAGACATTACCTCTTTGCTTCTAATTAATTAACTCATAATAACATTTAATTAAATTAACTAAGCATAATTAAGGTTTATGGTATACCATTAACACTGATACAATTCTGGGTTCATATATACATCATTAATTAAAAACATCCGTACAAAAATCAAACACATATATGTCTACATCTTATTCATCCATATTGATCGGTTTTGAGAATACGGGTATAGGTGGTTGTACCTTTACCGAGATCTTAGCCAACTCAACCCAACATACGCTAAAAACTGGTCATAAAGAATATCTGCATATTTAGTCTTCTGAACATGATATGGAAATATAGTGATAATTAAATCCCAGTAGGTTCAATAATAAATCATAATTATCATCAATATAGCTCATCATGTCATGTTCATCTGTATAAGCTACAGCAAATATCTTAAGTCACATGAATGCACATAAAAATCGTACAGTAATGACATGTATGGCATGAATAACTATTTTTAGAATATCATATGATGGCTATCAACTTATTTTCATATTAAGCCACCCTGGTCAGGGTGAGTACTTTCTACTATCTGGTACGAGCTTTTCTCACTCCATCCGATATGGCACACTTTCTATTTCTTTTAACATAATCATAGTCGTTAGTAGAGTGTCCCCTACTAGTGCACCACACGGACCGCCATATCACCATGTTCGTCTCTTTTCTTTTCTTTTCTTTTCACGTTAATAGCAAAAAATATGATTTCAATAACAAGTATGTTCATTATACTCACATGCCATAATTTATCATCAAAGCATAATCACTACCAAAAATCATTGGTAAAATGCAATAATGTTATGATCATAACTGTAACAACTCCATTTAAGTATCAATTTTTTTTTTTAAAAAAATACCATGAAGTTATTACCTCGTTACAACTTAACTCAATATAACTTATTTAATTTATACAATACAAAGTTCACATACATGTCATTAATCAAAACATACGTACAACATATCAAACACATAAAAATCTATATCTTATTTATTCTGGTTTACCAATTCCGGAGATACAGGTGCGGGTGGTTGCACCTTTACCGAGATCTAAAACAACTCGACCACAAACATTTTATTTGCTTCAAGAATCTGCCCAACATAAAGTACTCGATCCAACGTGCACTAAAAGCCAGAGCTATAGAAAAATCTACATAACTAATTTTCTGAACATCATATGGAAATATAGTGAGAATTAAATCCCAGCAAGTTCAATAATAAATCATCATCAATATAGCTCATCACGTCATGTTCAGCTGTATAAACTACAGAAAATATCTTTGGTCATATGAATGCATTATATCTATGCACATAAGAATCATACAGTAATGATATGTATGACAAGATTAACTATTTTTAGAATATCATATGATGGCCGTCAACTAATTCTCATTTCAAGCTACCCCGGTCAGGGTGAGTATCATCTACTCTCCGATACGGGCTTTTCTCGCTCTGTTTGACATAACACACTTTCACTTTCTTTTCTCATAATCATAATCATAACCGTTGGTAGAGCGTCCCCTACTGGTGCACCACACGGATTTCCATGTGACTGTGCTCATTTCCTTTCTTTTCACAATGATAGCCAAAAATATGCTTTCAATAACAAGTATGTTCATCAAAATATAACAATTACTATAAATCATTGGTAATCATGCCATGAACATAACCAATTCAAATATCACTTTATAAAATATTTCCATGTCAAAATTTTACACTTAAGATGGTAAGAAGTTCATAAAATGGCAATGGCTACGGCATATACTAGTCATTTATAAGATTCATCTTCTTTTTTAAAAATTAATTTTATTTCTTTATTTTCCTTGATGCAGGTTTTCATCATATCTAACCTTCTCTTACTAATCAGAGCATAACTCCCTCGTTTGAACTCCAATGTAGGTGATCTTGGTGTCAATTTCAAGATAAAACAATTATCTAAAACTATTATGTTGAACATTATAGCGAAATATTAAGAAATTAAGGTGATATTACTCCCTCAATGTATAGGTTATTTCTTCTCGGATAGATTCTGGACCTCTACCAACTAATCAGACGATATCTACCTCATATGGACTCCAACTTGCGTGATTCCAGAGTCTAAACATCCATGACGCACATATCTATAATTCTTAAGTTAACCAATTATTTTAATTCCATACAGATAATTCCCAAAAATTAAAATACAGAAGCTATCTTAACATATTCTTCCCTGATGAACCATTTTCTGACCTTCGACAACTAATTAGCTCATATCCTCCTCATATGAACTCCAAATTGAATGATTCCAGTGGTTAAAAATCCGTGACGCAAATAGTTATAATTATTATGTTAACCATTTATTTTAATTCCATACAGATAATTCACAGAAATAAAAATACAGAAGCTATCCTAACATATTCTTCCCTGATGAACCATTTTCTGACCTTTGACAACTAATTAGCTCATATCTTCCTCATATGGACTAAATTATTCCAGTGGTTACAAATCCGTGATACAAATAGCTATAATTATTATGTTAACCATTTATTTTAATTCCATACAGATAATTTCCATAAATTAAAATACAGAAACTATCCTAACATATTCTTCCCTGATGAACCATTTTCTGACCTTTGACAACTAATTAGCTCATATCTTCCTCATATGGACTCCAAATTGAATGATTCCAGTGGTTAAAAATCCGTGACACAAATAGTTATAATTATTATTTTAACCATTTATTTTAATTCTATACAGATAATTCCCAAAAATTAAAAAATAGAAGCAATCGTAACATATTCTTCCCTGATGAACCATTTTCTGACCTTTGACAACTAATTAGCTCATATCTTCCTCATATGGACTCCAAATTGAATGATTCCAGTGGCTAAAAATCCGACACACATAGCTATAATTGTTATGTTAACCATTTATTTTAATTCCATACAGATAATTCCCAGAAATTAAAATACAGAAGCTATCCTAACATATTCTTCCCTGATGAACCATTTTCGGACCTTTGACTACAAATTAGCTCATATCTTCCTCATATGGACTCCAAATTGAATGATTCCAGTGGTTTAAAATCCGTGACACAAATAGCTATAATTCTTATGTTAACCATTTATTTTAATTCCTTATAGATAATTCCCAGAAATTAAAATACAAAAGCTATCCTAACATATTCTTCCCTGATGAACCATTTTCTGACCTTTGACTACTAATCGGACCATATCTTCCTCATATGGACTCCAAATTGAATGATTCCAGTAGCTTAAAATCCGTGACACATATATCCTTAATTCTTATGTTAAACTTTCATTTTAATACTCTACAGATAATTCCCATAAATTAAAATACAGAAGCTAAAAATTTTGCCACCCTTAGCCATTCCTATGCAGAACTTTCTATACCAGACTAAGTATTCAAACATACGTCATATGCAAGATCAATATGTAACATGATATAGCAACATCCATGACCAATCATTAAAGTTCTAAGATCAAAATCTCATATAAATATTATAAGTTTCAAAAGTTTTCTTCAAAAAGAAATATTGTTAAACTTACCTGGAGCACTTAGTCCCCTAGACTTCTCCTTCCTCTTTCTTCCTCTCCTTTCCTCACTCTACCTTGCTTCTATTTTTCCTCTCCCTCACTTGGACGAAATTATAATGTTGTATGGTTGGGTTTTCTTATATATACCACCAAATAATTCACCTTTCATGATCATGGGTCTACCTTATCACAATTAGATTACACTTGGTTGAATTTTTGGAAAACAAACAACTTATGTTCTTGTCTTCCTCTTCCTTAGTCAAGATATGCATAGGAAAAGGAGATTTGTATTTTGAAAATTTTGATAATATGTTCTTAAGATATGGGACAAGGTCCCTTTGATTTAGGGATTCATTTCCATTTTCTTTTGTCTTAAACAAGTATGATAGGTTTGCCTTTTTAGGTGGCAAATTTCTAGCCCTTGAATCTCTATTATTTGGTTGATATTATTTGTGTGGGATAGGAATGTTTTGTCCTAATGCCATGTATTATCATACCACTTGCTAAAATTATGAGTGTAGTATATAGATGTTTTTATCCTAAAGCCTTGTATTATCATGCCACTTGCCAAAATTATGAATGTAGAATCACACCACTTGCTAAATTTTTGTCTTAATGACATGTAACCTAATCTTTATTATTATTACATTATTATATCATCACCTAATTTATTTTATTTTATTTTTCCTCTTGGATTTGGGCTTATTCCTACCCATTATGGGCTTATTCCTACCCATTTTCTTTGCTTTGGATAAAATTCTACCTTTCTTGGAGGGCTTGGTCACATTTTCATAATTTTTGGGCTATTGATCCAATTACTATATCCTAGTCCAAGTCTATGTTTTATTTCTTGCTTAGGCTATCCAATGGGCTTGCTAGAAACTTATGTGAAGTTGAAAAACTCTATATGAAGTGTCTATAGATAAAAGCCCAATGTATGGGTAAAGATTTTAAACTTAGTAACTCTAGTTCTTGAATTAGGAAAAATTACCCTAATCCAATTTTATGACATTTACTTGTTTCTAAAAATTTATCTTCATTATCCAAGAATTTTGCATCTCTTTAGTATGTTATTTCTAATTGTTTTTCCTATTAGGTTTTCTCTCTTTATTTGTTCTCTTAATGTTAGAAACATTTTTTATGCATATTCATAAGGTGAAGAATTTCTAAGGATTATATTTCTTTAGATATCTAAAATATTGTCTAATAAATTTTATTTCCTTAATTAAATATTTATGTACTTTTATCAATAAAAGAAAAATAATTAGGGATGTAACATTTTTCTCCCCCTAAAAGAAATTTTGTCCTCAAAATTTCAGAAATTACCTAATAAGAACAATTGCGGATATTTCTTCCTCGTGACTTCTTCTAGCTCCCAAGTTGCTTCTTCTAGAGTCAAACCTTCTTATAACACCTTAACATGGGGAATGGTTTTATTTCTCAGTTGCTTCACGTCAGTGTCCAATATGGATGCAGGTACTAGCTGGTATGTCATGTTCTCTTTTATTTCGATTGGTTCATCATGTATTATATGTGATGAATCTGGAAGATACTTCCACAGCTGTGATACGTGGAAAACATTATGCAGGTTGGACAAATTAGGTGGGAGAGCAACTTGATATGCTGATGTCCCTACTTTCTTCAGAATTTGGTAGGGTCCCAAAAATCGCAGACTTAACTTTCTTATTTTGAGAGACCTACCAACTCCAGTAGTCGGGAAAAGTTTCAGAAATACATGTTCTCCTTCCTCAAACTCTAGAGGTCTATGTCTCTTATTGTAGTAACTCTTTTGCCGACTCTGAGCTGTAAGTATTTTGTCTCGTATCATCCTGATTTGTTCAGTGGTTTGTTGAACTAGATCAAGACCCAACAAGTTCTTTTCTCCTACCTCAAACCAACATAGTGGAGATCGGCACTTCCTACCATATAAAGCTTCGTAGGGGGCCATCTTAATACTGGAGTGATAACTATTATTATAAGAAAACTCTACTAAAGGTAGGTACTTATCCCATCCTTTACCTTGCTCTATCACACAGGCCCTTAACATGTCTTCTAGAGTTTGAATAGTCTGTTCTGTCTGCCCGTCAGTCTGAGGATGGTAGGCAGTACTGAACTGCAACTGAGTACCAAAAGCTTCCTGCAACGCTTTTCAAAACCTCGACGTGAACCTCGGATCTCTATCAGAAATAATAGTTAAGGGAATCCTATGCAGTCTAACTATTTTCTAGATGTACAGTTGGGCCAATTTATCCAGTGAAAAGTTAATTTTTATGGGCAGAAAGTGAGCATATTTGGTTAATCTATCAACTATTACCCAGATAGAGTCATGTCCCACTGAAGTCTTAGGTAAACCCACAACAAATTCCATCGAGATACTGTCCCATTTCCATTTAGGGATCTCAAGAGGTTGTAGAAATCCCGCTGGCTTTTGATGCTCCACCATCACCTTTTGACAAATTAGACATTTCGCCACGAACTCTGCAATATCCTTTTTCATCCCTGGCCACCAATACATCATCTTTAAGTCCTGGTACATTTTAGTGCATCCAAGATGGACAGTATATTTACTCTGATGTGCTTCCTGTAGGATTTTAGTCCTCAACTCTCGTTCTTGAGGGACACAAATCTTTCCTTGATACATGATTGCTCCATCTTCCATGACAGAAAAATTTCCTTGATCTTTATGATCCTGTAAGTATTGGTTGTGAACTTGAGCCTCTTTGATCTGGGCTCTAAGGTCACACCCTATACTTAAACCATTAATGGTTAGCTTCTTTGAGGAAAAAGTAGTGTCCAGCTTCAAATTTCGAAACTCCTCTAGCATTTGCATCTCATACAACATCATCTGGCCCATGTGTAGAGATTTTCGACTTAAGGCATCAGATACAACATTCGCCTTTCTTGGATGATACTTTATCTTAAACTTGTAGTCATTGAGAAATTCCACCCATCTTCGTTGCCTAATATTTAACTCCTTTTGATCAAAAAGATATTTAAGACTCTTGTGATCGCAATATACTTCAAAGGTTGCTCCGTATAAGTAATGTCGCCAAATCTTTAAAGCAAACACCACCGCCGCCAATTCAAGATCATGGGTTGGATAGTTTCCTTCGTGGGGTCTTAGTTGTCTAGAGGCGTAAGCAACTACTCTCTTGTCTTGCATTAGCACACACCCTAGTCCTTTCTTTGAAGCATCAGTATACACTTCAAAATGTCCTGTGGGGTCTGGAATAATTAAAACTGGAGGAGTGGTCAGTCTTGTCTTAAGCTCCTGAAAACTAGCTTCACATTGATCAGTCCATTTGAAAGGACTTCCCTTCCTGGTCAATTTAGTCAATGGCAAGGCTATACGAGAGAAGTTTTGTATAAACCTCCTGTAGTATCCTGTCAAATCCAGGAAACTTCTGACTTCCGTAACCGTCTTTGGTCTCTCCCACTGAATCACTTCTTCTGTCTTGCTAGGATCTACGGCTACCCCTCTATTAGAGATGACATGTCCGAGAAACTTCACCTCTGACAGCCAAAATTCACACTTCTCCAATTTGGCATATAACTTTTTCTCTTTCAGCACTTGCAGCACGATTCGGAGATATTGTTCATGTTCTTTCTCACTCTTAGAGTACATCAAGATGTCATCAATGAACACTACAACAAATTGATCTAGGTAGGGTTGAAAAATGTGACTCATGCAATCCATGAAAATTACAGGTGCATTCGTCAACCCGAAGAGCATTACGAGAAACTCATAGTGCCCATACCTAGTCCTAAAGGCAATTTTTGGTACGTCCTCCTCCTTGATCCTAATCTGATGATATCCTGACCTCAAGTCAATTTTAGAAAAGATGGAGGCTCCCTTTAGTTGATCTAATAAGTCATCTATCCTAGGGAGAGTGTACTTATTTTTTATAGTCACCTTATTCAGCTGTCTGTAATCTATGCATAGTCTCAAGCTCTCGTCTTTCTTCTTAACAAACAATACAGGAGCTCCCCAAGGTGATACACTCGGTCTAATGAATTGCTTGTCTAATAGTTCCTCCAACATCTTCTTGAGTTCCTGTAGTTCCTTCGAGGCCATTCGATATGGTGCAATAGAGATAGGCCCTGTCCCAGGTAGGAGATCAATAGAGAACTCTATCTCTCTCTTAGGAGGTAAGCCTGGAATATCTGATGGAAATACTTTAGGAAACTCGTTGGCTATTGGGATTTCATCAAGCTTCGATTCGACTTCTAGGTTTGATAAATACAAGAGAATGTATCCAAGTACTCCATTCTTCAACTCCCTATTAACTTGATTGGCATTAAGCATCAATAACTGGACCTCCTCTTTCGGAGTAGGAGATAGAAATTCAACGGTCTTGTTACAACAATTCAACAAGACTCTATTTCTAGACATCCAATCTAACCCTAGAATGACCTCAATACCTCTTAAAGGTAAACAGATGAGGTCTACAGAAAAAGTTTTCTCCTGGATGGTGACATGACAGTCTTTACATACAGAGGAAGTTAATACATTTTCCCCTGTAGGGGTTACTACGGATAGCTCATAGGGAGTTTCAGAAATAAAAAACTGAAACTTCCTAATACATTCTTCTGATATAAATGAATGACTAGCACCAGAGTCAAATAACACCATAAGAGCAAATCCATAGATATAGCATGTACTTTGAATCATTTCAGAAGATTGAGCAACCTCTTGGCCACTCAGGGTGAAAACCCTTCCTTTCACCTGAGGCCTCTGTTCTGCCTACTTCCCCACATTCTGTGGGCAGTTTCTCGCAAAATGTCCCTTTTGTCCGCAATTGAAGCAGACATCTTGTCCCATGTAGCATGGCCGGTTACCATGCATGCGTCCGCACTTAGCGCACTTGACTGGGGCGAGGTCTTGTTGAAAAGGTCTAGGACCCACAGTCAATGGCCTCTTTCCAGCTCCATATCCACTTCTTCTCATGTTCTTTCCAGGGTTGGGAAAATTTTTCTTCCTCTTCCATAGGTTTCGCCTTTGCTTCTCGTCCTCTACTGCCCTTAAACTCTTTTCTAGGAGTCTGCATTTATTTATCAGAGGTACAAACTCCCTGATCTCTATAGCTATAACAACATTCTTTATCTTCGGGTTAAGTCCCGCTTCAAACTTAACCGCCTTCCATGCTTCATCTGGGTTATATCGCAGATAAGAGGATAACTTACACAGCTCCTCAAACCTTACGATATACTGGTCCACGGTCATACTGCCTTGCCTGAGTTGGAGGAATTCGATCTCTGTCTCTGCTCGTACAGTACTTGGAAAGTACTTTTCAAAAAAAAATGTCCTTGAACACTTGCCAAGTGATCTGTCTTCCCTGATGAGCTAAAAGTTCTCTAGCTCCACGCCACCAGTATTCTGCTTCATCCTTTAACATATATGCAGCAAAAATAACTTGATGCTCTTCAGTACAGCCCATCACTTCAAAGATTTTCTCTAATTCCCTTATCCACCTTTCGGCTAACGTTGGGTCATAGCCACCTTAAAAACAAGGTGCTCTAGTCCTCAAGAACTCGGATATGCCATTATCTTTTCCAACCATCCGGTTGTTAGAACCATTCTCACCATTTGGGTTATTAGCATTCTGGAGATATTGTAAAATTTAGTTGGTGGTCAAGACTTGGTCTCGAATTACCGTGGCCAGGTTGTGCAGGGTTTCCTCCGCATTGTTTGCCGGATTCCTCCTTGGTGGTGCCATTTACTACTGTGGCAAAAACAAAGTTATGCTGCTATTGAGGTGATCAAGCCCAATAGTTAGTTCAAAAATATTTAACAACAATCATAACACCACCTTGGCATGTAGGTAGGAAACACTAGTAATTTCTTACCTATATGAATTCCTTAATCCCTACACAGAACAACCACAAACATACTCAAGATACTATAAGATCGATTCAGATAACCATCCACCCACTGGCCATCTAAGATCGACCTTCTCTAATACCAATTATGTAACAACTCCATTTAAGTATAAATTTTTTTATAAAAAAAATACCATGAAGTTATTACCTCGTTACAACTTAACTCAATATAACATTTATTTAATTTATACAATACAGAGTTCACATACATGTCATTAATCAAAACATACGTAAAACATATCAAACACATAAAAATCTACATCTTATTTATTCTGGTTGACCAATTCCGGAGATACAGGTGCGGGTGGTTGCACCTTCACCGGGATGTAAGCCAACTCGACCACAAACATTTTATTTGCTTCTGGAATCTGCCCAACATAAAGTACTCGATCCAACATGCACTAAAAGCCAGAGCTATAGAAAAATCTGCATAACTAATTTTCTGAACATGATATGAAAATATAGTGAGAATTAAATCCCAGCAAGTTCAACAATAAATCATCATCAATATAGCTCATCACATCATGTTCAGCTGTATAAACTACAGAAAATATCTTTGGTCACATGAATGCATTATATCTATGCACATAAGAATCATACAATAATGATATGTATGACAGGATTAACTATTTTAAGAATATCATACGATGGCCGTCAACTTATTCTCATTTTAAGCTACCCCGGTCAGGGTGAGTATCATCTACTCTCCGGTACGGGCTTTTCTCGCTCCGTCCGACATGACACACTTTCTCTTTCTTTTCTCATAATCATAATTATAACCGTTGGTAGGGCGTCCCCTACTGGTACACCACACGGATTGCCATGTGACCGTGCTCATTTCCTTTCTTCTCACAATGATAGCCAAAAATATGCTTTCAATAACAAGTATGTTCATCAAAATATAACTATTACCATAAATCATTGGTAATCATGCCATAAACATAACCAATTCAAATATCACTTTATAAAATATTTTCATGTCAGAATTTTACACTTAAGATGGTAAGAAGTTCATAAAATGGCAATGGCTACGGCATATACTAGTCATTTATAAGATTCGTCTTCATTTTTAAATATTAATTTTATTTCTTTATTTTTCTTGATGTAGATTTTCATCACATCTAACCTTCTCTTACTAATCAGAGCATAACTCCCTCATTTGAACTCCGATGTAGGTGATCTTGGTGTCACTTTCAAGATAAAACTATTATCTAAAACTATTATGTTGAACATTATAGCGAAATATTAAGAAATAAAGGTGATATTACTCCCTCAATGTATAGGTTATTTCTACTCGGATAGGTTCTGACCTCTACCAACTAATCAGACCATATCTACCTCATATGGACTCCAACTTGCGTGATTCTAGTTGCTAAAAATCTGTGACACAAATATCTATAATTCTTATGTTAACTATTTATTTTAATTCCATATAGATAATTCCCAGAAATTAAAATAAAGAAGCTATCCTAACATATTCTTCCCTGATGAACCATTTTCTACCTTCGACTACTAATTAGCTCTTATATTCCTCATGTGGACTCCAAATTGAATGATTCTAGTGGTTAAAAATCCGTGACACAAATAGTTATAATTCTTATGTTAACCATTTATTTTAATTCCATACAGATAATTCTCAGAAATTAAAATACAGAAGCTATCCTAACATATTCTTCCCTGATGAACCATTTTCTGACCTTTGACAACTAATTAGCTCATATATTCCTCATATGGACTCCAAATTGAATGATTCCAGTGGCTAAAAATACATGACACACATAGCTATAATTCTTATTTTAACCATTTATTTTAATTCCTTACAGATAATTCGCAGAAATTAAAATGCAGAAGCTATCCTAACATATTCTTCGCTGATGAACCATTTTCTGACCTTTGACTACTAATTAGCTCATATCTTCCTCATATGGACTCCAAATTGAATGATTACTGTGGATAAACATCTGTGACACACATAGCTATAATTGTTATGTTAACCATTTATTTTAATTCCATACAGATAATTCCCAGAAATTAAAATATAGAAGCTATCCTAATATATTCTTCCCTGATGAACCATTTTCTGACCTTTCACTACTAATTAGCTCATATCCTCCTCATATGGACTCCAAATTGAATGATTCCCGTGGTTAAAAATCCGTGTAACCATTTATTTTAATTCCATACAGATAATTCCCAAAAATTAAAATACAGAAACAATCCTAACATATTCTTTCCTGATGAACCATTTTCTGACCTTTGACAACTAATTACCTCTTATCTTCCTCATATGGACTCCAAATTGAATGATTCCAGTGGCTTAAAATCTGTGACACATATATCTTTAATTCTTATGTTAACCTTTCATTTTAATTCTCTATAGATAATTCTCAGAAATTAAAATACAGAAGCTAAAAATTTTGCCACCCTTAGCCATACCTATGCAGAACTTTCTATACCAGTCTAAGTATTCAAACATACATCACATGCAAGATCAATATGTAACATGATATAGCAACATCCATGACCAATCATCCAAGTTCTAAGATCAAAATCTCATATAAATATTATAAGTTTCAAAAGTTTTCTTCAAAAAGAAATATTGTTAAACTTACCTGGAGCACTTAGTCCCATAGACTTCTCATTCCTCTTTCTTCCTTTCTTCCTCTCCTTTCCTCACTCTACCTTGCTTCTATTTTTCTTCTCCCTCACTTGGACGAAATTATAATGTTGTAAGGGTGGGTTTTCTTATATATACCACCAAATAATTCACCTTTCATGATCATGGGTCTACCTTATCACAATTAGATTACACTTGGTTGAATTTTTGGAAAACAAACAACTTATGTTCTTGTCTTCCTCTTCCTTAGTCAAGATATGCATAGGAAAAGGAGATTTTTATTTTGAAAATTTTGATAATATGTTCTTAAGATATGGGACAAGGTCCCTTTGATTTAGGGATTCATTTCCATTTTCTTTTGTCTTAAACAAATATGATAGGTTTGCCTTTTTAGGTGGCAAATTTCTAGCCCTTGAATCTCTATTATTTGGTTGATATTATTTGTGTGGGATAAGAATGTTTTGTCCTAATTCCATGTATTCTCATACCACTTGCTAAAATTATGAGTGTAGGATATATATGTTTTTGTCCTAAAGCCTTGTATTATCATGCCACTTGCCAAAATTATGAATGTAGAATCACACCACTTGCTAAATTTTTGTCTTAATGACATGTAACATAATCTTTATTATTATTACATTATTATATCATCACCTAATTTATTTTATTTTATTTTTCCTCTTGGATTTGGGCTTATTCCTACCCATTATGGGCTTATTCCTACCCATTTTCTTTGCTTTGGATAAAGTTCTACCTTTCTTGGAGGGCTTGGTCACATTTTCATAATTTTTGGTCTATTGGTCCAATTACTATATCCTAGTCCAAGTCTATGTTTTATTTCTTGCTTAGGTTATCCAATGGGCTTGCTAGAAACTTATGTGAAGTGAAAAAACTCTATGAAGTGTCCATAGATAAAAGCCTAATGTATGGGTAAAGATTTTAAACTTAGTAACTCTAGTTCTTGAATTAGGAAAAATTACCCTAATCCAATTTTATGACCTTTACTTGTTTCTAAAAATTTATCTTCCTTATCCAAGAATTTTGCATCTCTTTAGTATGTTATTTCTAATTGTTTTTCCTATTTGGTTTTCCCTCTTTATTTGTTCTCTTAATGTTAGAAACATTTTTTATGCATATTCATAAGGTGAAGAATTTCTACGGATTATATTTCCTTAGATATCTAAAATATTGTCTAATAAATTTTATTTCTTAATTAAATATTTATGTACTTTTATCAATAAAAGAAATGAAATTAGGGATGTTACAATAACCATTTTTCAATATTACTTTATGAAATATTTTCATGTCAAAATTACACACTTAAGATGGTAAGGAGTTCATACAATGGCAATGACTAGGGCATACACTAGTTATTTATTATTTCTATTTATAAGATTCTTCTTCTTTTTTAAATATTATTTTCATCTTTTCATTTTCTTTATACTTGGCCTCTAGTTACTTTCCTCTTACTTATATCATTTCCAACACATATTCTCACAAATTTTATAGGGCATTCTTCTCCAATTTAGTTTTTATTATTACCTTATAGTTAATGAGGTTCATTTAGGGTAGAAAATGTTAAAAATAAGATTTACCAGCTCCCAACACAGCTTAGTCATGTTTCAAGACACAGCCATGCTTGAAAAATACTTCAAACATACTCAAAAATAGCTCTGAACACGGCCTGCCCGTGCTGAAGCAACTCAGAACATGGCCTGGCCGTGTTCTATGACCTTTCCTCACTTATTCAACCATATCTCTCTCATACGAACTCTAATTGAAGTGATTCCAAAGCCTATAAAAATTAAAACACTTATCTAATACTTTCAAGTCTATCATTTCTTCATATTCCTTACGAATTATTCTCAGAAAATAAAAAATAAAAATGATTACATTTACCACCCTGGATTCTAGACTGATTCTGACATCTACTCATTAATCAGCCATATCTCCCTCATATGGACTCCAAATTAAGTGATTTCAAAGCCTATAAATCTATGAGAAATATATTTATATTTATTATGTTAACAATTTCCTTTAAGTCACTACATATTTTGCCCAAAAAGTTAAACACAGAAGTATACTTAACAGATTCTTCCTTAGTTAGCTAGTTTCTAACTACCGCTTAATAATATGACCATATCTTCCTAATATGGATTCCAAATTGAATGATTCAAGTGGCTAAAATTTCTTGAGACATATATATTATGTTAACTATTTATTTTATTTCTCTATATATTTTTCTTAGAAATTCAAACAAAGAAACATATCGAACAAATTCTTCCGTAGTTAACCATTTTCTGACCTCTACTTATTAATTGAACCATATTACCCTCATTTGAACTTCAAATTGGGTGATTCCAGTGGTAAATATCTGTAAGACATATATCTATATTTTTCATGTTAACCATTTCTTTTAATTTCTAACCAATTATTCCCAGAATTTCAAAAATAGAAGTTTCCCTAATTACTCCAAAATCCACTTTTCTTAGCCTAGCCTTTCCTGAAGTTCTAGTTCATCCTTTTATTAATTCATCTTCTATTTTTCTTCCAAATTTCCACCTAACCATAAAATTACTCATCTCAACATTTAATTATATTTCTTACTTAAATTAACATATTCCATCCATTTTTACCATATTCAAATATACATAACAGCAGCATAAAAGACCTAAATTTTTGTCACCCATAACCATATCTATGCAGAACTTTCCATACCAACTGAAGTATTCAAAACATCCATCATATCCAAGATCAACATGTAACATGATATAACAGCATCCATGGCCAATCATCAAAGTAACAAATATTATAAGTTTTATCAAAGTTCTAAGATCAAAATCCCATATAAATATTACAAATTTTAAAGCTTTTCTTCAAAAAGAGATATTTTTAGACCTACCTAAAGATCTCCCTAACTCATTTAATGAATTCTTTTTCTTATTTCCTCTTGAAGGATGTAGCAAGATTTCTCCCTTCGCTTAACTTTTCTAGCAGCTTAAATAAGAGAAGGAGGGTGAGTTTCGAACCCTAAGGATGAAGAGAAAAGATGGATTCAAGTGGAGATTAAGCTAACTTACCTTTAGTACTTAGTCCTCTAGACTTTTTCTTCTTCTTCCTTCCTCTCTTCTCCTCTCTTTCTCTCCTTTCCTCACTCTTCCTTGCTTCTATTTTTCCTCTCCCTCACTTAGACGAAATTATAATGTTATAAGTGTGGATTTTCCTTAAATAAACTATCAAGTTGTTCACCTCTCATAATCATGGGTCTACTTTATCACAATTAGGATGCACTTGGTTGTTTTTTGGGAAAAGACAACTCATGCTCTTGTCTTCCTCGCCCTTAGTCAAGATATGCATAGCAAAAAGATATTTTTATTTTGAAAATCATGATAAAATATTCTTAACACAAGGGACAAGGTCCCTTTGTTTTAGGGATTCATTTCTTTTTTTCTTTTATCTCACTCAAGTATAATAGATTTGCCTTTCTAGGTGGCAAATTTCCAGCCCTTGAGTCTCCCTTGCTTGGCTGAAATTATTTGTGTAGGATAAGGATGTTTTGTCATAATGCCATGTATTATTACCTACTTGTTGAAATTATGAATGTAGGATATAGATGTTTTGTCCTATTACCATGTATTATTACCAATTTGCTGAATTTATGAATGTAGGATACAAATGTTTTGTCCTAATGCCAAGTGACATAATCTTGATTGTTATTACACTACTATTTTCTCACATGATTCTTATTTTTCCCTCTTGGATTTGGGTTCATTCTAACCCATTTCCTTTGGTTTGGCTAAAATTCTACCTTTCATGGAGAGCATGGTCACATTTTCGTGGTTTGTGGGCTATCGATCCAACTTCTATATCCTAGTCCAAGTCTTTGTTTTATTTCTTGCTTGGGCTATCCTATTGGCTTGCTAGAAACTTATGTAAAGTGGAAAAAACTCTATATGAAGTGTCCATAGGTGAAAGCTCAATGTATGGGTGGAGATGTTAAACTTAGGAACTCTATCTCTTGAATTAGGAAAAATTACCTTAATCCAGTCTTCTTAAAATTTTAAGACCTTTACTTACTTCCCAAAAATTTATCTTCCTTACCCAAAAATTTTGCCTCTCTTTAGTATGTTATTTCTAATTTTTCCTGTTAGGTTTTCTCTCTTTACTTGTTCCCTTAATGTTAGAAACATTTTCTATGCATACACATAAGGTGAAGAATTTCTAAGGCTTATATTTCCTTAGATATCTAAAAATTGTCTAATAAATTTTATTTCCTTAATTAAATATTTATGTACCTTTATTAATAAAAGAAATGAAATTAGAGATGTTACATTAAATATTTATGTACCTTTATTAATAAAATAAACAAAATTAAGAATGTTACATATTACACCTCAGGTCAATAGTGTAAAAGCCGATTTTTTTGTCTCAAGATTAATATGACAACAGATAACACATTACAAGCATCAAGTAATACACATGTATGTAAGTAGCATATAATCCATTTACATCATACCCAAAAACTACATCAATGATTAGTGTTTATACAAGAGAAACACTAAATCACATGGTTACATTAACCTCATATAAGTCCCTATACAACACATCACCCCTAAGGTATAGAGGGTGGAGGAGATAGTGTTAGTATCAAGATCTCCACAACCTTTACTGCATAAGGGTGAGTGGCCCAACTAGGGTATTCCACCATCTGAAACTCTAGAATAGCAACA